>JAULJZ010128661.1:0-10980 GCA_032270985.1 Heliamphora pulchella | reverse complement strand
TTAAAATTAACTTAAATAAATTAATAAGTTAAATTTTATGTTATTGTTAAATTTTATATTATTAATTTTAATATTTTAATATTTCTTATTATTTTTTAAAAATTTTAAATTCACTATTTAATTCAATTCTTCTTAATCTCGCACCCCTCCCCTCACTAATTATTCTCTATTTGGCGGACTAATAGTCCGGATTAGTCTGCCCGGACTATTAATCCGGATGCTTAACAAACGCGATATTGAACTATACTCCGGACTAATAGTCCGAACAAACTATTAGTCCGCCAAAACAAACATGACCTAAAACTTTTGATGTTACATTTGTATACTAGATAAAAATTTAACCATTGAAATGAAACAATTTTATTTTCATTTTGTTCTATCTCCTCACTCATGTTCTTCTTTGTAATAAAATAAATAAAAAATATTAATTTTTATTATTTCTCTTTTTACTAATCTAATAAAAAAAATAATATGATTTTTAATTTTGTTATTTTTATATTTTTTAATTGAATGTCTTAAAATTAATTAATTAACTAATTATTAAATTATTGATATTAGGTTTTTTTTCTTTCTTAAATTTTTAAAATTGGATATCTATATGTATAACAAGATAGAATTTTTGATGTGACATTAATGTAAATATCAAAAAAAATACTAACTATAAAAAAAACAAATAATTTTGTTTTTACTTTTACTATCTTTTTTTATTTTTTTACCTTAACAAATTAACAAACTAATAAAGTTATATTTTTAATTGAATGTCTTAAAATTGGCCAATTAATTATTAAATTTATTATACAATATAGAACTTTTGATGTGACATTTGTATAAGTGTTAAAAATCTAGCTATTAAAATAAAACAATCTTAGCATTCTATTTAGTTTTTTATCCTCCCTTGTGTTTTTCTTTGAAAAAAAAGTAATAAAAAATATTAATTTTCATTACTTCTTCTTTTACTATTTCAATGAAAAAATAATATAATTTTTACTTTTTTTATTTTTCCTATTTTTTACATTTATAAATTAAAATACTAATAAAATTATATTTTTGATTGAGTACTTTAAAATTAGCTAATTAATTAAATATTAAATTATTAATATTACATTTTGTTTCACTCTTAAATTTTTAAAATTGAATTTTTATTATATAATATAGAATTTTTTATGTGACATTTATGTAAGTGTAAAAAATTTAACAATAAAAATGAAACAAATAATTTCATTTTTCACTTTTACTATATTTTCTTATTCATTTGCATTTACAAATTAACAAACTAATAAAGTTCTATTTTAATTGACTGTCTTAAATTGATTAATTAATTAATTATTAAATTATTGACAAGTTAACATTCTTAATGTAATTTTTATATGGTAATCTAACGGTGAACAGAGTTTGAAGCAATTAATGACTTCGAATACATTCATATTAAAAAGATAGTTAATGTATTTTGGATCGGAAAAAAAAATTTGCATAGTTGTATAATCACAACAAAATATAAACTTTTTTTTTTTTTTCAGTGCTCTTAGTATTTTATTTTATTGTTTTGTTTAACAATTTTTTATCCTCTTTATTAATATCGAAGTTGATTGAAGTTAAATTTTTTTTTATTTTTTCATATGAATTATTTTTTAAAAAAATTAAAATTAAGTATTAAAATACATGAGCAATCTTTAAAAAAATGGTAAAATTTTATATGGATTATTTTTTAAAAATAAAATTTAAAATTAAATATTAAAATACATGAGTAATCTATAAAAAAAATAATAAAAGTGCCTTTAAACATGAGTTAACCCTAATATGTTATAATGAAAGAATATTTTTATGTAAAATTATTTTACAAAATATATATACACTTTTATTATTTTTCAGCGTTAGAATGATGCTTAAAAACATATTTTTTTAAAAATAATAAAAATTACCGTCACCACCTGTCTCCGCCTCCAACACCACCCAAATTAGTGATTCTAAAAATCCAATGGAAGCAATTGTCCCCACTGTGCCTAAGCCAGCTCCGCCCATTATTGTAAGACACCGATCATACGTATCTAAATCCTAGCCAAAATGGTCCTTGCACCGTATTTAGCCCCTGTTTGGCTTCATTTAAAAGCTACCTTTTTTATTTTAAAAAAATCAATTTTTAAGCTACGCTAGTAGCTTTTTTTTTCACTTCCTTTTCCAAGAAAAAAAAAGTATATACATATCTCAAACACTCTAACTTTTTTGAGAGATAAAATTACTACAATACTCTCAATTAAAAAAGTTTACTCTTCTCATAAAACAAAATATTAAAAATCGTACCAATATTCTAAACACAACTTAAAAGCAAAAAATAAGAACATTTTAGATATTTTAATAAAAAGCAAAAAAGCTACTACAAAAATTATCCCAAACGTTCTAACTTTTTTTTTTCCTAAAAAACTAAACCTCTTAATAGCCAAGCTTATAAGACATCCTAAACAGGGCTTAGTGGCCAAATCACAGGGATGATTAGGCCCTTGGTGGAAGGTGAGATAATAGGAGCAGAAACACCATCCAAATTGACAGAATTTTATTGGAATATGCAGTCATATGGAGTAAACTGCAAATGTAACAAATTCACACACATTTTCCATCCAAAAGCAAATATCTCCATAACACTGCATATTCCAATAATTTTGTTCATTATGTCCTGAAAGTAAATATATTTTATAAGGAATTAGGAAACTAGTTCCAAATAAACATGTAATGAATACTTGAGGAGACTAACAAGGGTAGGTATGAACCAAATATTTGGGGGTATTTGGCAAATGTACTACTTGTAATTTTTAGTTATAAATTATAATTTTTTTAAATACTAACGACTTTTGTTACGTTTAACTACTTTTTCTTCTATTTCAGTTACAATCTACAATCTTTACCAAACACTCACAACTTCTGCTACAAATTACAATCTATAAGCCACTAGTTTCAACAATGCCAAACACCAAAGGTACTAAAGGAGAAGTTGGGGAATAAATGTAGAGTCCATGAGGACTACGATGGAGAGTGGTGCCAGTAATTGAGGTAGCCTAGTTATAATAAAGAGGATCAATGATAAAAGAAAGGGAAAGTCATGATACTAACTGAAATTTGGCAAGCAAGCAGAATTTGTTTATGAAAGTTGGCCCATTCAACAATTCTCCCCAATTCCATGATTGTGCTGACCAGGAGTATTAGGCAATGGCAAGCATTGTCCAAGGACAAGTACACTGGACCTGCACTCATAGTGAACCATGGATCCCATCTCACTCCCTAAAGAAAAAAACTCGACCTCCCTCGGGGTTATCATCACCAAAACAACAGTTCCCACAGAAAAATTCCAAAACACATCAGTCATTTGTCAAAGAATTCAACTCCATCGACTAGAAGCCAGCAGGAAAATTGTGATTCAGCTGCTACTCTCACCAAAACATGCAACCAAGGTCTTGGTCAAAAAGTTTTGGAGAGAAAAAAAAATCCTTCTATAGTGAATAATTCGCCATGGATACAGCTCAATTCCAAGGAGGAAAGATGCGCAGGTTTATCGGAACTTACCAATTTAGTTTTGAATTAGCAAACTTTATAATGGTAATATAAATCTCCGGGGAAATCTTTATGTCGGCACCTATTCGTGTAGCCCAGAAAGTATTCTTGACAAAGTAGTCCTAAATCCTAATAACTCAAACATCTCTTTTCCGAGTGGAAGGTGAAATCTATAATATTTATGATCTATAAAAGATACCACCTTGAATCTATCTCCAATGGAACTTCCTAAGTTCCTCAGGCCAATGTTTTCAGAATTGGACCAGACCAGCCGATCCAACCAGTTCAACTGCCAACCAATTTGGCAAGTAGTCCAGATTTACCCAATGGACCGACCAGATACAAAAATCGGTGCTTTTTGACGAAACCGTTTCGAACCGCTCTTAAACCATCAACCTAGTCAAACTTGCAGCGGGTTAGGAGAACCAGTAAGGTCTCACACAGCCTCATAATTAACTGTTGAAACCTAGTCAAACTTGCAGCGGGTTAGGAGAACCGGCAAGGTCTCACACAACCTCATAATTAACTGTTGAAACTCTCTCTCTCTCTCTCTCTGGTTGCAATTAGCCAATAACCAATTAGACTATAGGTTTACAATGTGTAAACTTTGTAAAGTAAAAGGATTGTTTATCAATCCGATCAGTATATGTTCTTAGGAGAGTATTATAACAAGGTCCTTGATGAACTTGATAACCAGAGGCGACCACGCTGACCAGGCGAGAGGCGAGACGCATGGCGTCGGTGAGACGCAATAGTGACGTGAGCCACTGCCTCCACTCAACCAAAGTTCCACGCCTCCACCAGCCACCGCCATCCTGCTGGGTCTCTCGACTCTGCTCCACCTCCGACCAGATTTTTCACGGCTCACACGTCCTCCTCCACCCCTCTCCTCCCCTTCCGCGGTTGAACTGGTGACTTGTCCTCCCGATCTCTTCTCTGCTTTGCTCAACGTTTTGGTTTTCAAAACATTGCCTTAGGTATCTCATCTCCAGAAAACACTCATGGATTCTACTTTACATTGCAAAATCTAACTAATAAATGAATCCAAAGTAATTGACCAGTCTGAACCTCATTGGTCTTGATGCAACTTCTCCGTATGTACTTTGGAAATCACATACCCCAAAAGTGGTGGATGCCCGTTGTTGAGCATATGTCTACAGCGGTTGGTCAAGGATAATGTGGTATAAATGTATTGTATCAAATCAGCTCTAATTATGCAGTGTCTACTTATGATTAGTTAGTGTTGTTAGTGGTTGTTAGAAGTAGTTCGAGATTAAGTCAGTGATAGAGGTGTATATATATGTGTAGTCAGGCATTGTATTTGCTATTAAGGAAATAAAGCATATTTCTCATTTTATTCAATACTGTCATGGTATCCAAGCTATCGCTCTAACGAGCATCCTGGAGATATTTCATCTATGGCTTCATCTTCAACATACTCTTATCCACATCTCACATTCATCAACTAAATCCAACTAAGTAGTGTTCAAAAGAAATCAGGATCAGTGGACGGCAATTTACGTCAAATTAAAGAAATAGCAGATCCATTGTCTTTGGCTTCTGCATCAGTAGAGGATAAAGATTTGGTATTAATCACTCTAACAAGTATAATTCTTTAAAGGCTTCAATTCGCACATGATCTGGTTCAATCGCCATGGAAGAGTTGTCGTCTCTTCTTTGTTTAGAGGTTGTACATGTTGAACCTGCAACATAAACCACTAATATTGTTGTTGCCTATAGTGTTTCAAGAAGCTAGAATTACAGTTTCAACAATATGAATCATAGAGGTTACAATTTCAATTTCAGAGGAGGTAGATCCAATTTATGTTGGATTTTGCCAAGGTCGAAACAATAGCAAAGGGGGAATAAGAGGCAGATCTAATTACAACAATATTGTGACTTGCCAAACTTGTGATCGAACAAATCATTCAGCAGTAGATATTCGTTATCGCTTGGATACGGACTATCATTCTCTCTTTCAATCTACCTCTGGCAACGGATCAAAGGGACAAAGTGGTAATAATTTGAAGGCTTTATGTGGTACAAACACTGCTTCTGATAGTGGTCATGTTTCCTGGTTCGATTCTGCAGCAACTCATCATATTGCCAGTGATCTTAGCAATTTGCATATATGCAAACCTTAACATGGAAATGTCAAGTTGTTAGTGATGGCAATTCCTTGCCTATCCAGCATATAAGGAAATGATCGAGTTGTTGTTGGTGATGGCAATTCCTTGCCTATCCAGCATACTGGTGATGGACTTCTTCCCACACCTCAATTTCCATTTCATCTTAAAGATATTTTACATGTTCCAAAGATTTGTTCCAATCTCTTATTTATTCAAAGATTGGCACATGACAACAAGTGCACTATTACATTTGATGATTCTTCATTTGTTATGCTGGCAAAGATAATTAGAAATTCTCTATAAAGGACCAGTTTTGCATGCTTTTTATCAGCTCACATCACAATCTCCGTACAGCAATCAACATCATCAACCCGCAGCCTGTTTGAATAGTCGAATCCCCTGGCATCTGCGCTTGGGACATCCTTCAGCTCAGAAGTTTCATCACCTCATGAAGACTTTACCTTTGTCTGGTTCATATAAGTCGCATGAATTAGAAGTAATCATTGTCCTGTAGCTAAAGCAAGTAGAGTTCCTTTAAAACTTTCAAATTCCTCTGTCAATAAGCCTCTTAGTCTGATTCACACAAACGTTTGGGGACCTTTCAAACATTCTACTTCTCAACACATCTACTATGTGTTTTGTAGACGATTATAATCGGTTTTCTTGGATATATCCCACGTGCTACAAGAGTGCAATGTTCAATAAGCTGCAGCAATTCAAAGCTTATGTTGAAACCCAATTTAATACTAAGCTTAAGGTTCTACGCAGTGATAATGGTGTACAATACACCAGTAAATAGCTAGGAACAATTTCTCACAGTTAATAGATTGAGTTGTGCTCCTAAACTCTCTCAAAAGGGCGTTTCTGAAAGAAAGAGCCAACATATAATTGAGACTACTATAGCTTTGCTTCATCATAGTGCTTTGCCCTTAACCTTTTGGTTTGATGCATTGACAACTGCAATTTTTCTGGTAAATAGGCTTCCTAGTTCCAAACTGAAAAACCAGATTACACCTTCATGAGAGCTTTTGACTGTCAATGTCTTCCTTGGTTAAAACCCTACACATCTCATAAACTTGAACCTAGATCTGCTGCATGTGTTTTCCTTGCTTATCATCCCAGTGTCAAGGGCTGTTATGATCCTCAATCAGGGAAAATCTATTTGGCAAGACATGTCGTCTTTCATGAAACCAACTTTTCCTTTTGCTCAATCTTCTTTCTTGTCCAAGACTGCTACTTCAATTTCTTAACTTCAGTCATTTTTGGGTCCTCCCCTTCCAATCCTACTTCTTTTACTCATAATATTTTAGTATATCAAGTTCTTCTCAGATTCCTACTCTTTCTAATCCTAATATTTCACTCCTGCCATTTCCTATCATCTTTTAAAGAATTTTGCTTCTGTGTCTACAAGTCCTCCTCCTTTTATGCATTCTATTTATCAGTCCCTTCCTTCTTGTCCACCTATCAATCTTACTTCCAGCTCTTTCACATCCATCATTTATTTCTCAACCATCTCTTTGTTCTGCACCTATTTATTTTGCACCACCTTCTTCTGCAGAATTTAATAAAAATTCTACTGTTCATCCAATGATCACATGATCGAAGGTTAAAGTTTACAAACCTAGTCTTCCACATTGTCTTGTCTTACTGCATCTGCAGCAACTCAATCCTCTTTAGATGTTGTGGAGCCTAATTGTGCTCTTGAGGCCATGAAATCCAAACAAACAGAACTTCAGGCACTTCAATAACAAGGTACATGCACTTTGGTACTTCCTTCTTCAGATTATCATGTTATAGGCTGCAAATGGGTTTTCAAACTGAAAGGAAATGCAGATGGCTTTTGTTTGTCTTAAGAAAAATATGAAATGGATATATTCAAGAAGGCAGCCATGGAGGACTGCAAACCCCGCACTTCTCCGATGCCTTTGAGTCCTATTCTTCTTCTGCTCTTACTTCTAAAGCTGCTCATTTGTTTGATCATGATCTTTATTGCAAAATACTAGGTGCATCGTAATATCTTACTATCACCAGGCCCGGCTTAACTCATGCAATTAACTGTGCCTGCCAGCATAAGTCTACCAATGCTCATTTTACTGTGGTAAAGCGTATTTTTCGATATCTTAAGGGTATTATTGGTTTTGTACTACAATTCTCTTCAGGATCATTTGATTTGCAGGGTTTCTCAGATGTCGATTGGGTAGGTAACACTCTGGGTCGTCATTCAACTACTAGTTACTGTGCATACTAGGGCATAGTCTTAATTACTGGTTAGCTAAGAAGTAAATCACGGATTCACAATGGCTCGATCATCAACTGAAGCAAAGTATAGCGCTCTTGCTTCAGCTGCTGCAGAAAATGCTTGGCTACAAGAATTATAGTCTAATTTAACACCACTCTTTCTCATCCTCAAACTGTTTGGTGTGACAATTAATCAGCTTTGGCTCTAGCTGCTAATCTTGTATTGCATGCCCATACAAAGCACATCGAAGTAGACTATCATTATGTTCATGAAAGAGTGACTGATGGTTGTATTGTATCATATCAGGTTTAATTGTGCAGTGTGCATGTATGATTTAGTTTTAGTGTTGTTAGTGGTTGTTAGAAGTAGTTAGAGATTAAGACAATGATAATTGTGAGGTGTATATACATGTGTAGTCAGGCATTGTATTTGTTATTGACGAAATAAAGCATCTTTCTTATTTTTTTCAATACTCACCATACTCACCTGTAATGCATAAAAACCTCAAATCTTTGAGAATGATTTCATTCAGTTGACAAGAGGAAATCGTACCCAGCTAAGTTGATAACTAAGTCCTTATAACAAGCTGAGAGCCAGATCATGCATTTGACTACACGATTCTACAATTTTGCACTATCAATATCACATTCATAAATTTAACCGTCCGACTATATGCACAGATTTAAAACACAGAACCGATCACAAGTAAAGTCTTACCAGTTCGTACAAAAAAACATAACATAAGTTCTTACCAGAAAGACATCGGTAATGTTCTGTGATTTAAATCTATGCAATTAGGCTTTTTTAAAAATTACATAACGGTCAAAGCATTCAACAGGAATACAAATGCAAACTAAGATTTCACAGGGTGCAATTTCGGTTATCTTTTTCCTATTGACAACAGAGTTAAAGAAGTGCTACCATATCAAAAATTTCACCAAAAGACAACGGTTGCTAGCGATGGAAACCCAATCACTCAACAAAGTATCCAAATGAGCCGAAGAAAATCATCATCATCACTTGACATATTTGCCAACAAATTACAATTTACAAAATCTTATAGGTTTGACAAGTGAACAAGAACATCTTCAATTCAACAACAAAATGCCTCCATAAAAGACAAAATTTATCAAATTCAAAATCTGACAATAACAACAAGAACAGAGTACTCTTACAAAGATCAAACACGGAATAGTCTTAAATTGACACAAACAGTTTACACACAAACCACGGAAAGTCTCTAATTCATGGAAGTAGAGAAAATCAGACGTACCTAATTTTACACGCAGTTATCGATGAAGATCGAATAATAACCATCGAAATCTCTCTCTATTGCTTGCTATCGTAGTCGACGATCTCACTATCGGTCACCGATCTCGAGTGCTGGACAATAGAGCGTCCGATCGAGTTGATCCAATCCTCCTTCTCCTTCTCCGAGTCGGCGATGAAGTACATGGTCTCGGATCGAGTGGAGAGCTCGAAAGCGAATTGCTTGTTGAGGACGTCCTCGGCGCCCTTGACGGTAAGGCAGGTGGCCACTGGGATGACGCCACGTGGCCGAGATGCGCGGGTGACCGTCGATTCTTTGAACCAGAAGAGCTTCCCTTGCTTGAGGACGAACCACCGGCGACGCCAGGTCTTGATGTACTCCCCTTGCTTTGTCAGCCAGCCGGCCCGCTCCGGCGCCGACCAGAACTCCACGCCGTCGTAGTCGTCGGAGGATTGAGTCGCGCCCATCGCGGCTCTCCAGAGGCTCGCCATGGCTCGCCGATGGATCCCGAGGAGGGGGGCTTGCTGTCTAAAGGACGACAGCTCTCTGAGACTCTGACGAGTTATTGGATATTATTTTTTATAATTATTTAGCCCCAATTTTGGAATTTTAAAAATCTGAATTTTTAAGAAATATAATTTTTAAAAAAAGAAAAAGAAAAAAAATTAGGTCTTGGTGATATTTTTTTAAGAATAGTTTTTTTTGGTTAAAATATCTTATTATTTTTTATTTTAAAATTGTAGTATTTAAGAATACTGGTACTTTTTATTATTAAGAGTTAGGTTTTTTTTAATTGAAAGTATTATATTTATTTTAGTTAAAAAGAAATTAATGTGTTTGAGATTTGTGTAGAATTTAATTTAATTTTTAAATAAATCAAAAGTATAGCTTAAAATTTAAATTTTTTTTAAAAAATATCTTTTTAAATAGCCTAAAAAGGGCCTTAGCAAAGTATCATTTTTTGGGGGGTACATGTACACTAGCATTTTGAATGTTAATTTAAAATATATATATATATATCAATTCTATTTCTGAAAATTGAATTTATACTATGGTTCTAGTTGGTAATTAATTTTAAAATATTTTCTTTATTTTTTTATATTTTTTGACTAAAACATTGCTTGAGTTGAAATTGTTAAATTAATCTTTAAACTAATTATATCATGATTAATTTTTTGTAAAAAAAGTCAAGCCCTTTGTTTTTTTATTTAAATTGATCAATATTATCTTCAATTATAATAACTAAGTTATCAAGTTTAAATATTATTATATGTTAAAATAATGTGTAAATTTAAATAGGATAATCTAAAAATTAATGCTTTTAATTTAATTTTTTAGATATTTTTTTGACTTTGTCAAATAAAAAAGACTGGTTGTTTAGCTTTTCAATTTAGCTGACAACTTTGATTTTTTAACCTTTTTATCTAAAAATATTAAAAAGCTAAAGTAGTTCATTTGAAAAAAAAAATTTAAAAATTAAAAAAATCAAAAAGTTAAATCAAACCACAAACTCTCAGAATATTTTATTTTCAAACTCCCACCACTTTTAAAATACAATAATATCTCTTATTCATAATTTATTTACTACCACTATCAATTACATATAATTGTTAATATCAAATATATAAAATAGTAAAATTATTCATTTTGAACAAAAAAAAACTTTTTACCCAAACAACTAATTTAAAAAAAATTAGCTTAAAAGCTAAGTTACCAAATAAATTACTTTAAATTCAATTTAATTTTTTAACTAAAAACACAAAAAAAATTAACTTTTAAACTAATTGCTAATCAGGACCTTA
>JAULJZ010128629.1:0-10980 GCA_032270985.1 Heliamphora pulchella | reverse complement strand
TTTTCTATACTTAATTTTGGATGTTCTCTCTTCACCCCAATTTTCTTTATTTGTATGCATTTGAGAAATTATATTAATGAACCAATTATGATTAGTAGAGGTCAATCTTACGGTTGGACGAACGAGGTGCCTAACACCTTTCCCGATTCGTACCTTAACCCCCGATCCATTTTTCTCTCGTTAACGTTTTCAAGATCAGTAGTTAATTTTGTTTTTCTTAGTTTTTCTCAAAAACTAAGTAGCGACTCTATTTTCAACAAATGGGGTTTTCAAATTTTGGTTTTCAAGGTGTTTAAAATATTTTTTAAAACATCTTTAACTTTTCTTATTTTTGACCCCTAAATCCCAAAGCCACACCGATCAATCGGTCCAACACTGGACCTTTTTTCTTATCAAGAAATTTTAACACTAATGTCCCATACTTCAACCACACCTCCAAACAAGCTTTCCCTAAGGATCCTCATACAAAACCACCAAAGAAAAGATAGATAAAATAATTCCAACCATCTCCAAACATCGAAAGCCCAACGATTTCATACATAGAACCCTATAAACAAAAGATAATAAATCCAACACAACGCCCGATTGCCTCACATGCATGCAATTCATGAGTGAGTGTGGCCTTAAGGCCTTACAAAATGATTATCCACCAACCCAAGTGGCAAAGCTTTGTATCAAAGAATTTTATCTATAAAATATACATTTCTCAAAAAATCTTTCTTTAAGAATGTAATTTTATCCAAAAAGCTAAAAAATACGGCCTTGAGGTCCAACTCCTCAATCAACTACCATCTTTTCATTATCACCTGAAATGATTTAAACAACATAAGTCGAGACTCGTAGAAAATAGACTAAATGTGAACATATGCATGACATGTAAGGGTAATCATGTGAATGCACAACACATTGAAACCTAAAATCAAATTTGCATTTCTAGTAAAATCTCATGCACATAATTGGTTTTTCCTTTCTTTATTCAAGACAACCCATGCATTAATTTGTCCTTTTACCTCGTCATCTCAAACCCAACATGGTTATTATGACTTTTCATTTCAATTCATTTTCTTTTTTTTTTCACAACACAACCTTTATCAAGGTTTTCCCAAGTCTCCCGTTCATTATGTACATCATGTGATTTACCAACCTAATTTCATTCGTTGATTTAATTAAGTACTAAAGCCGAACGACGCTTATAGATCCAGGCATATTTATCGCCATCGGAGCACGTGAGGCCTAATGGATAAATATATATTCTATAGCCTGACACGGAGAGCGCACATTTTTGATTTCTCTCGAAAATATCGATAGGTTGGCCGCCTAAGAGCACGCTTTTATGGGAATAAATCCGAAGAATTACATTGTGCAAGTTTTAGGTTTTTCACCGAGGAACAACTCGTGCCCAAACTTAATTATCCAATCCATTCATAAGATACTTTAATTAAATCATTCACGATTAAACTAACGCGAGTCCAACCATCAACCTGTTCCTCTCGCCAAATCTAACACCATTAAGGTTTCCAATTTAAACAATTCAATTATCTTTATCGATTTGATACTTGCATTATTATAAGGAGATACAATCAATTACCATATCACATGCTAATATTAACATTCCCAAATTCAGGATATTTATTCCAGTTTTCCAACCCAATACTACACCATTTTCATCTATTCCAAGATTCATGGAATTTACTTAACAATAAGATAATGCAAGTCCCAATTTATCAAAAATTCAACCAATTTTACCATTCGGGTTCAACAACCCAAAAATTCTCAAATCTTTATGAATTTGATAACCATCAAACCTTAACTTTTTAAATACAAGTTAAAGATTTCCACATTATACTACCAAGATTAAAACACCACAAGTTATTCAAAATCACATGATTTAACAAGATTTAACCCCAAACCATAACCTAGGGTTTCCAAAACATAAGTTTTTTATATTTTCATGTATAAACTTAAAATATACAACATATATCAAGCAAATCTTCATAGATAGTCATAGATCCTACCGTTTTTTATGTTCAAGCTATAAGAAATCAACCTAAACTAGCTCCAATCAATTGAGTCTCTAACCATGGGGCGAATGTAGAGCTTCCAACGCGTGCCTCAACTCTCCAACATGTACACACTAAGGAGAAAAGTAAGGAATCTACTCTTGAGAAGCTAGGAATGCTTTAAGAGGCCACCAAACCGATACTTAAGATTTTCTTTTTGTTCTAGAGAGAGAAAGAGAAGTTTTGAAATAAGAAGAAAGTCCCAAAATCTGAACTTAAATTTATTCTCTGCCACAGACCGATCAATCTGTCGAGAGACCAATCGATCAGTCCCCCGTTGGACTACATTCTAAGGAAAGAAAGATTACATAAAATCCAAATTTTTGTTCTAGCGCCCCAAGGCTCGTTCAATCGACGCACGATAATTATTTTTATGCATAAACAAGCTCATAATAATCATCTACGGTCATACCCGTGATCCGATTTTAATTCATTCCCCAAGATTAAACACTCCAGTGAACGTAACATAACAAGTTTTAATTGATCTTTTTAAATAACAAGGGACTAGGTTCCTACATTAGTGCATGTGGATTCAGCAAAGATATGTTTACTACCATTGGTTGTGGGTGTAACATTGAAATTGTAAGATTTCTTTGTAACTAATATTTGACATAGTGTTTGATTTCCTAGAACCAGAGCGATTTTATGATTTTTACCAAGTTTGGAGTTTTTCACGTAAAAATCGTTGTCTCTTGTGTGATTGTGTTTACTTTATTTTTTCGCTTGTGTGTTTGATTGTTTTGCTTTATTTGCGACATTTGGCTTGTTTAATTAAATTAATTAGTGCAAATCAGTTGGTAAACGGTATTTTTCAAGCTGCTATATGTCCACTAATAGGCTGCTATCCACATTCTAACTAAGGGAAAAACTTAGACCACGCGACGAGGGCATCGTAATGGAGCATATTGTGACACCCCATCTCATATCGGTGAGAGATAAAAAATACATCTAATATATAATAAAACTTGTGACCTATTACTAATAACTTGAATTTAAGCTTTTGGACCGCGTTGTTAGGCTCATTATTTAAGTTATTAGACTAGTAATCCACTTAGGGTCGTTACAAATGGTATATATAATCAACCCTAATTCTCATGTAGAGCTCTGTGGTGGCAAAAATAGAAGAGTAGAGGTTCCGAAGAAGGGTAGAAGCCATGTGGTTGTATACTTTGTACATGCTAATAGGCTGCTCTATATTCGTTAATTGACTATTCACGTCTCAATTAGGGATAGAACCTGATTACGCGACGAGGATATCGTGTATTTGAATAGGAGTTATTGTGATATTCCATCTCATATCAATGAAAAATAAAAATTAAGTCTGATATTTAATGAGACGTGTTGGCTTATAAGTATTTTGAACCACGTTGTTGGGCTCTTTACTTAAGTTATTAGGTCAATAATTCACTTGGATCGTTACACGATCATGTAACAAAAAATACTTTACGTGAAATAATGTTTGCCCATCTTTATTGGGTATGTAAGAGATCACCAACATAGCTCACTTAATATGTATCGAATATTTTTATTTGTCAAAAATACATGTAAATAATGTTACATGTTACTTCTTAAAATTAAGTATTTCCGTTTGTTAGAGTGATTTGTTGCAGCTTTTACTTACTGTTCATCACAAGTAACATCTGTTTGAAAGTTATTTGCTCTTGGCTTTCCACATGCCATCTGCTTTTGTGATGGGGGTAGAATGAGTATGCCCAAGCTCCATAATCAGAGCTGCTAAGTGGTAATTTGGGATGGATTTTAAAGGACTCAGAAATCAGATTTGGATAAATTTGTGGTTGGCAATCATGTGCTCCATTTGGCTAGTTAGGTATGAAAAGATATTCCATCAAAAGTGTGTGGATTTGGAAATCTTGATCGACACCATGTGGTTTGCAACTATGTGTTTGGTATTATTGAAACTAATAACTTATATATTATAATTAGTAGTAGAAATTGTGAATGTTTGGTAAAAATTGTAACTTATAACTGAAATAGAAAAAAAAATAGTTAAAAGTCATAGAAAAAATTGTGAGTGTTTAAAAAAATTTATAATTTATAATTAAAATTAATAGCAAAAAACTAAAAATTACCCACAATAACTTTGCCAAACACTCTCCTGCGACGGTTCTCTGTTCTCCATGAATGATTTCCTCTTTAGAATTAAGGTCTGTTTAGTCCCTCAGGTCATGCGTTGTATCTCCGCCGGTATGCCAGCTTTGTGCAGACCATGTACTCTTGGTTTGTTTTTTTATTTATAAAGTTTTTCTTTGCCTATAACAAAAGAATTTTAAAAAATCATTTAAAAGGCTTTTAAGTGACTTTTTTTCACTTCTAGTAAAATAAATTTACCTTCCAGATTATTTTTATCACAAGTAATCAAAAAAGTACAAAATTTAAACTAAAATATAAAAAACTAAAAAAATTAAAATTTTGTACTAAAATATCCCAAACACAAGTATTATTTAGAACCATTCAACTTTGTTAATCTAGTTTTGACCCAAAAAGTGCAACAAGGTAAAAGATTTGGTATGAAGAAAAAAAAATGAGAAGATTAAATCTATGTTCACCTAAATGGTCCTTTTCCTTTTTGCACGCACATAAAAATTCATCAAATCTGTTGATCTGAGCTCAGGTCGGCAGCTAGCTCTCTTATTGTTTTCTCTACATGCAGCAAATGAGATGGTGCCTTGCCAACCACGTCTTCTGGCTGTGGACGGTGAATAAAAATTAATCAACATCAATAAATTTTTGATTTTTTGATCATAGAACTTACAATATTTATAGATATCAGTATATTTTACGTAAATATTTGTACAGTTTTTATGATAGAAACGATGACAATAACGAGAAAGAATAACTAATTACTTTAAAATATATTTATATTGATTAAAATAAATAGTCTATTTTTAAAATGGCATATACTGTTAAAATAAATGTTATAAGAACTATATCTACAGATATCAAATTAATCTATATTTTTATAGATATTATTTTTTTAATATACTTCATAAGATAAACGTTTCGAATTATCGAGATGCGTTTGAAATAGTCTTATAAAAATAAAATATTATGATAAAAGAATATTTTCCAACCTGTAGAATATGACCAATTGAATCATGAAAAAAGAAGGTTTGATGAACAAATAAAATCATAGAAGAAAGTTCAAAACCAACTCTCCAAAGTCAAGGATTAACTAAAGGAAACAGTCTACCTATAAGCAATCCCCTCAAAGCTTTAAAAAATATTATTATAGTAATCCTTATCTTCTATTTTATTTTTAAAACCTAAATATTTGCCTCATATAATTTTTTAAAACTTATTTGCCCATTTAATAACAATAATTATAGAATACCGAATGAATGATTGGAGTGTATTTTTCTTACCACTTGCAACGATGTGGAGCACTCTTAATTTCGATAACATTCTTAGTTCTAATAATATTATTTTAATAGTTTAGAGTTATCAAATTTTCGAAGAATTTTTAAATTTAATTTAGGATTTCTTTATGTTTTAGCATGTGTTATATAAATTTAATACCATATTAAATTTATAATTACATTGAACTAACTGCATAAATATGCATTTAATGTAATAGTAAAAAGGTCATAGCACAACCAAGGTATTATAATAATATCACTAAATAAACATGCATTTTTTGTTAATTTTATTTCAACAAATTATATTAGTTCTATAATTTTTTAAATGATTAATTTCTCTGAGCGTCATTATTAATATTATGATATTATAATTTTCTAGAGTCGGGTTCCAAATCGAGTTATGTAATAACAGTGATTCAATTAAAGTAACGATATTTGAAGACAATGTAAAGAAATCATTTTCAATCAATAGTATCTAGTTAAAATAGCGAGTACATATAATTCATGCAAATTTAATGCTCCAATTTAACATTAGTTCCATTACTACAAATTCTTCATGTGCATCTGAGAGTTTCTTTTCACTCTCTTGCACAACAGATTATATCCCAACAAATTCATCAATCATGACAGAAAATCTAGATCTTCCCATCTCATAACCAATTTTTTTTGCCAATCTAACACATATAATCCTTTACACTTATTTTGTAGATAAACCAATTATTAGGTTTGCTGATAAATTAGTTGGTAAATTTTTGAGTTGTATATGAATAACTTGCTACATTATCTTATAAATACTAATATTTATACAACTAACTACTCTATGAATATAAAATATATTTTATAAAAATATTTTTTCTTCTTATTCTACACATTAGCTTATGTATATTCGTATAGGGAGTATGTCTACATAGTTTTTTTTAAAAGCATTTTCTCTTCTTTACTATAAACGGGCCAAATCTTTATCGCGTGTTTTTCACGCGATTGGATTACTAGTTTTTAAATAACTTGTATGTTCATAAATTGTGCGACTCGTTTTTAAATTGTGCGACTCGATCATTTAGTGAACAAATAGAGAGGCTTTCCGTATTTGGGTACCTCGTACAAGAGTTTTGATGTGTAAGAGTTACGATATAGCCGACTCATTGTATTTTTTACGGTCATAATGTATCATCTGTCAATCTTCTATCGTAATTGAAGATGTTAAGTCAAACCACGTAAATCTTGTATATAATTACTTGTTTGATTTTTTCTCATTTGTTTCGTTTTAGTCATAACAAAAGAAAAATTTTAAAATACAAGAATATCAACTTAAGAATTTCCCAAAACTCAATGATCAAAATGGTATTCCAACTAATCATGGACCCTTAAATACCACCACAAGACTCATTACCATTGCATTCTTGCAAAAGAAGGATTTTTTTTTTTCTCTTTAGAATAGATCCTATTAAAGGCATAGGATTATGCTTCACACAAAAGCAAAAAATTAATTAATTCTTTTATTACAAACTAAACATGTAACAAAAACTAATCATTTTTTCCTATTATTTTCTTTTGCTTTTATTTTTTCATAAATTTTTTTTTCTTAGATAATTTTTTTAACTAAAAATAATGTTCACTTGTTATATATGTATATATATTTATGCGTGTGCGTGAATATTTAACCATGCAAAGTACTATTAACAAAATGTGGTTTAGGTAAAAGCTTACCCAATATCAGGGGATTTAATCATTATAATTAAAGACGGAGCCAATGCACGTCTAGAAGGGGCACGTGTCCCCTCTTGCTTATCTATATGTACACTATTATCTATAAAAAAAAATTATGTATATTCATTTATAAAATTTGTTTAGTGACCCTCCTAAGTATAAAATTATTCTATTATTTTAAGTTTTTATAGAAATATTTGTAATCAAGGGTCTTAAAATAACAATTTTTGAAAAATAACCGTTTTAAAATTTTTACTTGGTTAAAATTTTCGTTCGAATTTTCTAACTACAGATTTTATTTATTCATCATGAGAAAAGTTTTAATATACAATAAAAAGTCATTTGTTATTAGAATATTATATAAATATTATAATATTCTTAAAAAATTATAATATTTCAGTTAGTTTGATTAATATATTTTTTACCCGAAATAAATTATTATATATAAGTTTTTGTCTAAATTGTCACAAAATTTTGTAAAAATATAAGATTACAAATTTTTATACTTATTAATAATTGTTTAAGTTTTAGCAATATTTTATTTTTATTGATTAGAAAAAATTAAGTTTTAAGCTAAATTAATGTCCCCTGTAAATTAAATTTCTGGCTCCGCAGCTGGCTATATGGACATCAACAATTCGAATACAACCGTGGCCTTTAATTTTCTCATATCATCCTCGATTAGTGTGCATGATATTTAAATGTTGCTAGGCAACATTCTTTTATGCGGACTTGTATCATCCAAACGAATTCAGATTAATTCAAAAGTTGAGAAGTGAGCCTTGTTTTTGATATAGAACTTTTTGAATTAAATTGCATCCTAGACGCCAATATGGATACATTATGTTTGGATCGAAAAGACAACGAATTGGAGTCAAATTTGATTAGAAATGGTCTTAATTGGTGTCAATGGATTCGTTTCTTGATGACGAACACACGTAATATTTGATTTGGTCTCGTGCATGCAATTTTAACTATTGCTACTCGTTGTGTATCAGAGTATATCACTCGTAAAACCAAATAGCTAATAGTTGTGGGTAATGTCGCACACGGTGGATAAAGGACAATGTTTTTGTCATGTCATGGTCGCTACATTCTATGTAGCATTCCATTAATCTTCCTTCTAGATAATGCACATAAGATTTGGTCTGCTATCACTCGTACTTACTTTTAGACCAGTTCATGCATGACCACCGCAGTGTACATCTTGATGTTATTTACCGTGTTTTGAGATATCTTAAGTCTATCCCTAGAAAAAAAAAATTGTTCTCTAATCATGGTCACCTGAAATTAGAAGCATTTAACGACGCGAACTAGGTCAGTTTAGTTGATGATAAACGGTCTACATCGAGTTATTGTACTTTTGTAGGAGGAAATCTAGTTGTAGGGCTATGGAACATGATATTTACGAAGATAAAATAATTGGAGATTGACAGTAATAAACTAATGAAGTTGTATTGTGACAACAAAGTTGCCATCAATATTATGTAGAAGTTTGTTCCCTTTAGATGCTATTCATGCTCTTCTACTTGCTATATGTATGTGTGTGTATGCGTGTGCGTGTGTATATATATTTCTTTTTGCAAATAAAAAAATATTACCCATAACTTGGTGCAATATAACAGAACAAAACATATGGAAATTAACAAAAATTTCATTAAGAAGAAACTGTTCAAGGGTTGTATGCCTTTTGTGAAATTTGAATATCAATTAGCAGATATTTTTACTAAATAAATTACTGCCTTATTGTGTGCAAGTTGTGTATATGAGTTTTCAGAGGTTTAATTATTCCATGTCATGCATGTTGGCAAAATAACACAAGATATGCTCGGTGGTTTAAAAAATACATGTTTATTAATTTCAACAATTACAATTTACTAAATTTATAGAAAACAAAAGTATAGAAAATAACATAAATAGAATACGCAAACCGAGTTCTGCAGACACAGTTTCCTTAAGAATGACTCACCCACCTACCAAGGGTGTTGTAGGTATCTCCACTAGCGTCACTCTCCCAGGATAAAACGGCTGACCCGAACGTTGAAACACCTTCAAAGATCAGCTACTCGAACGTACCTCGTCTGTCTTTCTCTCTCACACAACTTGCAATCTCAGACTTTGTAATTTTGTATTCTTGTTTTTTTGTGCAGAATACCAGAGAAGTTCTTATATAGAACTTCTCTCTTGGGGGTTACAAACTTGAATTCAAGAAGGAAATCAATTTGGGGGTTACAAATCTGATATTGAATGACAAAGTATTGATGTTGTACATGAATGCAGCGGTTATAGAAAGTTGCCAATTGAATTCACAGTTACAACAATACACACATTGCCTACATACATATTGTACTAGTTCGAGTGGAGGTGTGGACACATACATATACTAATTTGGATTCTTTTCGTTTCTCAAACAAATTGTGGTCTCTTCACTTTTTTATGATTCTTAGGTGGGCCCAAGTCGATAATTAGAATAGTTGGTGTTATAAAATTTATCGAAAAATTACGTATCCAAAAAAACATGTTAATCTTGTCATTAACTCTGTTATCAGTTAATAATAGAACCTTTACTTAAATTTTTTTTTTTTAGAAATTTAAAAATTAGTCCTTTTTTGGAATTCAAAAGAGATTTAGTTCTACAACATTTATTTTAAGAGATTTAATCCCATCAAATTGAAAATAATTATATTATGTCTAATATGCCCCTAATTAAGATTAATTCTCTTTTTGAAATGTTACGCACAGATTTGGTGAAAATTGAAATAGAAACTTAGGACACTGATTTGGTAGAAACAGATTTTGCTTGAAATGGGAACTGATTTGATAGAATATTTTATCCAAAAGTAAGAGGTTTTAAAATTCAAAAAGTCAATTTTTTTCAATCTTCCAAATCGATTGCTCCGTGTATTCCATATGTTCGGCTCCCTTAAATCTAATCCTTCCCGTTTTATTGCCAGAACAGGATTGTTCTACCGACCTTCTGATTTCTTCTTCGTTATCGTCTTCTTCGTCATTTTCATCTTCTACGTCGCTAGATTTACCTTGATGATTCGGCTTCAATTTCGACAAATCGTCTATGTTTTAAGCTCTTCAGCAATATCCAAATCAAAAAAACCAGACCCATTTATGCCAAATGGAATGGAACGATTTGGGTTTAATTTTCTGAACGAAACAGCAGGAAAACAGAGTTGTCAAGAAGGAGGAACAGGAACAACGAAATGGAACGAGAGAGAGAGAGAGAGAGAGAGATTTATTTTCAAAAATAGGGTCGAGATTTTCGGAGGCAAACGGTGTTGAAATTTTCGGAGGCACAATGGGTCGATTTTTTCGGCTGTAAATTGTATCAAGTGAGTGTTCTTGTAAAAATTTCTATCTTAGTTGTGATTTTCACAAGTGATAAAATCCTAAAAGTATTACTTGAAAAATGAGTAATGACCTTGTGATAAATGTATTTGTTGTAAATTGTATCAGTTGGATGTTTTGGGCTGAATATTTGGCTTGAAGTGATAAATGTATCGGTTGTAAATTGTATCAGTTAGGTGTTCTTACAAAAATCTGTCTTAGTAATAGTTTTTACAAATGATGAAATTCTAAAATCATTACTTGAAAAGTGAGTACTGACCATTGTGATAAATGTATTTGTTGCAAATTGAAGCAGTTGGGAGTTTTGGGCTGAATATTTAGCGTGAAGTGATAAGTGTATCAGTTGTAATTTGTATCAATTGGGTGTTCTTGTAAAAATTTCTGTATCAATTGTGATTCTCTGATATCATGTTCTATTTTGATTTTTTATTGAACACACTCACACACACACACACACACACACAGAAAGAAGTTGC
>JAULJZ010128618.1:0-10980 GCA_032270985.1 Heliamphora pulchella | reverse complement strand
TAAGTTTTGATCGGGCCAAACCCTACAGGTGGATTTAATTATCCAGCGGTCAAATAAATTAAGCGGAAGGGCTTAAGAAATATCAAGATTATAGGTAAATGGTAATTAAATTTTCAGTAATTAAATTTAAATGACGGGTATCGAGAATCTTAACGTGGGGAGAAATGGTAATCATTTAATAGCAGGAGCTCAATACTATATGGTCTTGAGATTATGGGTAAAGCGCAATTATAGTTCTTTAGTGGTGTGAACTGTAATTCAGTATTTTATGAAAATTACAGAAACAACTGCTAGTTTTTTATAATTGCAGATACTACAATTAGGTTTGCTTAGTTGAAAAAATCACTAATACGTGTCTGTGTTCTACTGGAAGTATTACTCATAATTACTCCACAGGTCCCTATTGTAACTATATATATATGCGGGTGAGCTGAACCAGTTTCATAACTTGTCTTCTAAGATTAAAGTTGTTCTGATTCTGCCGGTACGAGTTCTCGGAGGATTATAACCCACACTATATCCGGGAATCGCATAAGGAAATACAGTAGAAGATCTAACAGGAGTTTCAACTCGGATTCAAATCGTAGTTGAAGATTCGACTGGTAAAAAGGTATTCTTCTAAATTAACTTCGGATGCACGGATTTCATTTTGATCGTTCATCATCAAAAGTTTTTATCTGGAGCCCGTTTTGGCCTTTGTTCGTCCATTTAATTTTTTTCAGATAGTCGTTTGCAAAAATAAAGATCTTGGTAGTTTTGCCTCCAACATCTTCCCCCTATGGTTTGTGAGTTTTCGGACGTTTCTCGGACGATATGTTTAAGCTCCCTCCTCGGCGAGAAGTTGAGTTTTCTATAGACCTCATTCTGGGGACCGCCCCCATTTCTATGCCTTCGTATCATTTTGCACCGACCGAGTTGCTAGAGTTGAAGGTCTTGGTCTAGGAGTTGTTGGACAAGAGTTTTATCTGCCCTTGCATGTCTCCTTGGGGAGCTCCGACATTGTTTGCGAAGAAGAAGGATGGATCCTTACGTCTTTATTTCGGTTACTGCAAGTTAAACTGTGTGATCGTTAAGAATAAGTATCATATGCCCCGTATCGACGATTTGTTTGACCAATTGAAAGGTTCATGTTATTTTTCGAAGATCAACTTGAGATCGGGCTACCACCAGTTGAGGGTTAAGGAGGATATCCCAAAGATGACTTTTTGCACCCGATATGGGCACTTTGAGTTTCTAGTCATGACATTCGAGCTGACTAACACATCGGCGACATTCAAGAACCTTATGAACCGTATCTTTTACCTGTACCTCGATAGGTTTGTGATAGTGTTCGTGGATTACATCCTCATTTATTCACCATCAGAGGAGGCACACGAGTAGCATCTTCGGATTGCTCTACAGTTATTATGGAAGCATCGGTTATACACGAAGTATGATAAGTGTAAGTTCTGGTTGCCCGAGGTGAAGTTTTTGGGGCATGTGATTTTGGGGGATGGAGTAGAAGTGGATTTCTCCAAAATAGAAGTTATAATGAGTTGGGATAGGCCAAAGAACATGTTTGAGATTCGGAGTTTCTTGGGCTTGACAGGTTACTATCGGCGATTCGTGAGAGACTTCTCTAGACTTGCAGCACCTATGACGTGCCTTACGCGGAAACGAATCAAGTTCGTATAGGCCGACGGTTGTGAGGTAGCCTTCGAAACTTTGAAGGAGAGACTGACCAGTGCACCTATCCTCATTGTACCGGGGAGGGGACTTGGTTACATTGTGTATTGTGATGCGTCACATGAGTGGCTAGGTTATATGTTGATGAAGGAAAGCAAGGTGGTTGCCTATGGGTTGAAGCAATTGAAAGTTCATGAGAAGAACTATCATACACATGACTTAGAGCTCGCGCCTGTGTTCTTTACTCTAAAGACCTTGAGGCATTATCTGTATGGAGAACGCTTTGATGTGTTCTCGGACCATATGAGTTTAAAGTACCTATTTTTGCAGAAAGACTTAAATTTGCGTTATAGGCGGTGGATGGAGTTTTTGGGAGAATAAAATTTTGATTTGCAGTATCATCCGGGCAAGGCTAACGTAGTGGCCGATGCCCTCAGCCAGAAGTCCTTGAGTTCGTTAGCGCGCGTTGCCATTAGAGAGTGGAGCATGCTTGGAGAGGTTGGTGAGTGCGACCTACTGTAGAAATCCCGATTTGACCTCGCCAAATCTTAGGCTTATCCGGATGTGTCAAATGATAAAAACCAAGTGGAATGATGTCTCTAAATGATTATTGGAAAATGATTCAAATCCAATATTTTAGGAAATCGTGTTGGAGGCAAACTATCAAGATCATTGATTTTTAAACGATTTTTCAAAAAAATAAAACTGGATGGGCAATTGCCGAAACAGGTTCCAGATAAAAATTTTTTGATGTCGAACGATCAAAATAAAAATTCGTGCCACCACAGATAATTCAGATGAAACCTTTTGGTCGATTCTTCAACTAAGAACTTTGATTCTCTGAGTTGAAACTCCGGTCAGACCTTCTACTGTATTTTCGATGCGATTCTCGAATGTAGTATGGATTATAATCCTTCGAGAATTGAAACTGACAAAAGCTGGACAACCTTAGTCTTGAAAGATAACTTATGAATTTAGTTCAATCTACTTGCATATTTATAAGGCTACAAGTGGGACCTATAGAGTAATTATGATATAGACTTCTAGTGTGACCTAGATACCCATCCAACGATTTCTGCAAATATGTAAATCTTTCAGCGGTTTTTATAATTATGAAAACCTTCAAGCAATTTCTGTAATTTTCATAAAATACTAAATTACAGTTTATACCACAAAAGAACTATAATTGCACTATTAGCCATAATCTCAAGATCAATTTGTATTGAGTTCATATTATTAAATGCTTAACTTATCTCCACATGCTAAGATTTTCGATACCCGCCAATTAAATTTAATTACTAGAAAATTTAATTTAATCGGCATCTTTAAAATTTCTTAAGTCATTCTGTTTAACTTATTTGACTGCTGGATAATTAAATCAACCTGCAGGGTTTGACTCAATCAAAACTTATAAGCTTCCTTAATGAGGTATCGTCAATCCCAAACAATCGAGACGTGAATTCCGTCAATAATTAATATTCACCATATAATTAATATCGCTATCCAACCCACCGGAGCTATAAACCCATAAAAGATCGCACTCTTTAATGAATCAAAACAATGAATATTAAATATACGCAAATAATAATTATTTCGAAATTAAGAGTATAAGTACTCATAATAACTTTGGGGTGTGAATTAATTTATACAGTCAATATAAAATTAATTACCCTAATGTGGTCCTGTTCAATACACACAAAGCATACTAGCATAGAAAGTCGGAACAATAGACGATACTATTATCTGTTCTCCGCAACCAAGACACGCCTATAAAAATTCTATGCTACAGTCGTACTAATGGTTCGTCCATTTCCATCAAAACTGTGAAAAAAAAAACTTATATTCTGCAATAGCCTATAATCTGGTCTTCTGTGTGCAATTCGTACTCTACACACCAAATTAAATACTGTACAGAATAAAAGAATTCATACGTAATATTAAAGAAATGATATTGCATACAATACTCATTAAGATTCTCATAAAATAAAAAAAATAATTTTATTAAAATAAAATTAAATACTAAAACCAAATAAAATTCATGATTTTTAGTAAGCAACCCTGACAAATTGAACCTCAAAATTACAATTTTTAAACCTTGAGGTTGCAAATTTCAAACCTCGCGAGCCGGTTGATCACTAGCCCAAGTAATTGCACTCGCAACCTTTGAACCTTGCGACCATTTCCTTGAATGTAGCTACCACAACATGAATCTCTTGAAAATCCTAAAAAATGTCACGGTCGCAATCTTTATCCACATGGTCGCAAGCCCTAGTGAGCTAGACACTCTAAGCCCGGGTGCGTCAGGCAAACCACTTTACAAAATCCTAGACATATATGAGGCATTGTCAAGGTATTCCTAAGTTCAAACGGCGTCTTAGGTCTCTCAAGCCCTAGTGAGCTAGGTACCCTAAGCTTTGGTGCGCTAGGCAAACTCTTTTTTCAAATTCTGGTCATATACGAAGCGTTGCCTAGGTATTCCTAAGTCTATACGGTGTCTTAGGTCTCTCAAACCCTGCTCCTCAGGCACCCTAAGCTCTAGGGCGTTAGGCATCCTATGTTTTAAGCCCTATTCCCCAGGCACTCGTGTTTTAAATCATAGTAACTAGGTGTTTTGTTCAAAACTCCAGTCGCTCAGGTATTCTGTTAGATCCATAATATGATGTCCAGGTCCATTGTTTTGGGTCTCTAGTTCTGAATATTATATGGTGTGTTTGAATTGCATGTCCTTTACAAAGTTTACAGTCCCTTTTGTTATCAAGTCTTGCATGTTGAGTATGATATAACATTTTAACATGGGCAATCTGTTATGTTTTGGGTTCTTTAAATCACATACATCATATCGCAAGTAACAGGGAATCCTAGACATGCATCTATGTTCTAATATAAAGCTACAAAGCATGCTTCAACATCCTGAATTGAAAATGAAGAAAATAGGGCTTACCACACGATTTTGACGAGAAATGTGAACATGGGGCTCAAGAAGAAGAAGGTCAGGAGTGACGTCAGCAACTAGAGGCTCGTACGTCCTCATCCCGCTAGGTCTAAGGCGGTGAGGTGTTTGAGCATATTACAAAGGGTCAAAAGGGGCCGAAAAGCCTTCACCAGCATAAGGATCCAACAAGCCTGCTATCTCAACCTCAGCAGCTACCTGGTCTGCCACTGCCTTGTCTGTTGTTTCTTGCGCTACTGCTGTCGCCCGTGCTGTTGTCTCGTGACCCTCGGCAGCTCGAAGTAAAGACCGCTCTGCCTCAATCGCTAGTATGTCCATTGCCCCATGGAAGTGGAATGTTAAGGAATGAATGTCCAATCAATAGGAAGACTGAAGCCTGCACCCCCAATAGCACCAAGGGAAGTCCTGTAAGAAGCAGAGGGTCCCCGCTGTACTCCAAAGATGTCATCACCATGTCCATGGCCTGCCATGTGGAGGAAATAACCTGAAAGCTAAAGAGAAAGCCGAAAAAGCTAAGGAAAGCTAGAGAGCCTTGAATGTTTGAGAGAGTTTGAGAGGTTAGAGAGAGAGAGAGAGAGAGCAAGGGTGCAAAGTGAGACTGCCTCGCGTAGTCTGGGAGGCCTTAAAGGCATTTGGATGTTGCGACCACCACATCTGGATGTTGCGACCGTATGGTTTTCAAAGTTGTTCGCTACGACCGCAAAGTTGGTTCAAAAAGATTCTCGCGACCGCAACCTGCTCCAATGGTCACATCGCGGTCTCGACCCTCAAACCATGCGACCGCAAGGTTTGAATGTTGCGGATACGTGTTTGATTGCCATCATTACATTTTGGGGTTTGCGTTTGTTCTTAAGGGCTCATTTGGTTCCCTATATTGGGGTATTACAATAGTTTTAAAATCTTGATTTGATTTTTTAATTATTTTTGTTCCATTATTGTCCCAAATTTTTAGGTTTTTACTCAACCTATTAATTTATGGTTTTCTCCTGATAAAAATAGTTTTAAAGTCTAGACTCGACCTATTAATTTGTGATTTTCTCCCTATAAAAATAGTTTTAAGTCTTGACTCGACTTTTTAATTATTTTTGTTCCATGCTCGTCCCAAATTTTTAGGTCTTGACTAGACTTATTAATTTGTTATTTTCTCCTGATAAAAATAGTTTTAAAATCTTGACTCGACTTTTTAATTATTTTTGTCCCGTGCTTGTTCCAAATTTTTAATTATAGTGTCTTAATACATTTACTTCGACGATTCTTCATTTCAGCCCTATACTCTTTGAATTTCTCAAAACATTCGCACTTACGGTGCATCAAATAAATATACCTATACCTTGAGTGGTTATCAACAAAAGGTGATAAAATGCTTAAAGCCATTTATATCCTGAATAGTCATAGATCCACATAAATCAGAGTGAACCAATTCTAATGATTATTTGGCCCTTATTGTAACGCCTCGATTCCGTAACCATGGAAACCTAAAAGATTTACAAGAAAAAGCACGAAAAGAGAAATGTTTAAGTAAAACTAGACATTGATTTGAAGTAAGAAGATACTAAAAGAAGTCAAAAAAAACCCTTAGATATACACCCCTTTTGAAAATGGATCTCAAAACAAAAGGGCACAAAATCACCTAATAAGCCAGACCGCTCGATCGGTCAAAAGACTGCTCAAGCGGTCTCTCTGCAGTTGCAACGCTTTGCCCAAAAACAGAGAAAATCGAAAAGTTCACATGACCGCTCGAGCAGTCTATCGGGCGGTCCAACTCTGGACAGTTTTCTTGACTTGGTTCTCAAAAATTTGACCTTCCTCATCAAAACAAGTGCAAAAATAGCCTTTCATGCTATTCATTCAAAAGATATAGAAATAAAAGAGTATGAAAAATAACTCAAAACACTTCCCAAATCAAAAAAAAAACCAATGTCTACTTATTGAAAAATATACAAATCAACCCAAACGTCCTCTCATGCATATAAAGAATGTGCTCTTAGCCTTAGAGCCTTACAAACTATCAAATCCAACACTTTCCTCAAATGTAACTTAAATTACAACATTACAACTAAGGTCTCTAACGATACAACTTAAGATATGCTCATATGTCATCAAGAATGGCGACCACATGAGGTCCCAATCGTATTCCCTTTCAGAAGATAACTCGATCCTCATGATCACTTGAAATGTTGTTAAACAATATGAGCCGAAACTCATATAAAATAGACTAAATATGAATATATACATGACATACGAGGATAATTATGTGAATGCGCAACAACTTTGTACTCCAAAAGCTAACCCATTTTTCTTTAAAAAACCCATTCACATATCCAATTTTCTTTCTTGACCCAAAACCAACACACACATAATTAGTTCCTTAGTCCCATCACCTCTAACCCAACATGGTTAATACGAATTACCATTTCATTTTATTCCGTTTTACTTTTCACTTTACAACCATTATCAAGGTTTATCATAAGTTACACATTCACCAATTTCATCATATGATTTTACAAGCTCAAGTTTATTTATTAATTTAATTAAGTACCAAGCCCGGACCGCACCTATAGACCCAGGCGTATTTATTGCCACGGGGCCACGCGAGACCCAATGAATAAATACCCATTCTATAACTCGACACGGAAAGCGTACATTTTCAATTTTTCTCGAAAACATCGATGGGTGGGCTGCCTAAGAGTAAGCTTTTACGGGAATTAACCCGAAGAAAGAGCCTAACTTATATTGCGCAAGTTTTTGATCTTTCATGAAGAATAACTCGTGCTTAAACTTAATTATTTCATTCACACGGTTCCTTAATTAAGTCATTTACATTTAACCCAGTAAGAGTTCAACTGTCAACTCAATTCCTCTCACCAAATCCAATACCATTAAGGTTTCCATTACTAACAATTTACATATCTTTATCATTCTTATACTTGAATTACCATAATGGAATACAATCAATTCCCATATCACATGTCACTATCCACATTTCCCAATTAATGAAATTAATTCAAATTTTTCAACCCAATACTACACCATTTTCATCTGGTCTCAAAATTTGTAAAATTTACTTATCAATAAAATAATTCAAGTTTTAATTTTTCAAAAATCCAAGCAATTTCTCCATTAGGGTCCAACAACCCCAAAACTCCCAATTTTCCATGATTTTGACAATAATCAAGCTATAACCTTTCAAAATACAAGTTAAAGATTCTCCCATAACATTGTTTAGATCAAAACACTATAAATCATCCAAACCCTCAAGATTTAACATGCTTTAACCCCAAATCATAACTTAGAGTTTCCAAAACATAATTTTTTCACATTTTCATGTATAAACTCGAAATACACAACATATATCAAACAAATTATCAGTAAGTCAAATAAGTTAAACTAAATGTCTTAAGGGTTTTTCAAAGAAGCCAATTAAATAAAATTATCAGTAATTTAATTTAATCGGCATGTATCTGTAATCTTAACGTGGAAGAGAATAAATAAGTGTTTAATAAAAGGAGTTTCAAATAATTTAATTTTGAGAATAATGCTGGGATAAAATTATAATTCTTTAGTGGAATGAATTATAATTTATATTTTTATGAAATTACTTTTAAGTTGATGTAGAATTTCATAATTACATTAGGAGCCTACGTCTTATTTACACTACAGATCTGTACTGTAACCTATAAAAATGCAGTTATAAACCCTAGTTTCATAATTCAGTCAGTGGGCTTCAAGACTAAGGTTTCCACGTATCTGAAAACATAAGTCTAGTCAATAAAGGTTTCGAAGAACACGAATAATGTAGCCCACACTACTATTGTGATCTTAGCACTCGAGAACACAGGAGAAGGCTTGATTGGTGAATTAACTTCTAGTCAAAATTCGTGGCGACTTATTGACTAAAGATTGTTATAGTAAACGAAATCAATCCAACTAGATTTCAAAGATATAATTCTAATTTAACTTTGGAAGTTATACCAAATTTATGTTTTGATTGTTCGATATCAAAAAAAAATATCTGGAGTCTGTTTCAGCACTTGCTCGTCTAAATTTTTTTTAGCTTAAATCATATACACAATCCTTGAATCTTTGTCTTTGCCCCAAAAAATACAATAGCCGAAATTGCAATCGCAAATCCTACAGGGCAATGCCAATGTGGTGCTTGACAACCGAGATGCCACGGTGACTGATGGGAAAAAGTAGTTAGTTACTGCAACATGTATCAAATGTCTTGTTTAAAATATTTTTTCAAAAACCAGTGTGTTATTCGTTTGTTGGTTTCGTTTTATGTATGTTTCCTTTCTATCACATGTTTGTAAACTTGTAATAATTATGCAATGGTTAAAATAGGTTTACCATTATATAGGTTGTCAAAGTAAAACGGACTATTATCCCAACTTAGGAGACTTTCATTTGTATGACAAGTCGACTTACCAGAAGTAGGAATCACCCTATTTGTTTTGCAGAAAAATGTTGAAATACAAAAAAAAAGTCTTTGGTCGTAAGGTAAGCCATCATCTCTTCTTGCTAGCTCTTTATTCCTCATTTTGGTCTCCTAATAACCCTGACCGCAACATCCAATCCGTATATAAATACATATTTATAGAAAGGTAATAGAAAATTAAAATAAAAATTTCTTGCCATGAAACTTTTTAAATTGAACAAGTGAAAAAAGCAAACGAAAAGCCCATCGATTTTATCACAATTTTGGGTCAAAAATCAAAGGGCACAATGAAAGGTTAATTGACCAATTTGTCGTAAAGAAACCAAAATGAAAAAAATGTCAAAGGTACAAGATGCATACAATACCTAGTATTCCTAGGTAAAATGATAATTTATATGCAACAATGTGAAAATCAACTAAATTTTTCTGGAACAACAAAATTGAAAAAGCAAGTTAAAGATTCATTAGTTCAAAAGAAAAAATCATGAAAGATTTTGGTAGATAACATCTTGGCAATTTTCAATTTGGAGATACAAATATGTGAGCATTCATGAGTATACAATTTTCTTTACAATGTGAGGAAGAAACTTTTACAATGAAGGAAGCAATATAGAAGCTAATAATCAGTCTCCACATGCTTTGTCATAACATGCAAAAGTTAGTTGTTTACAATAAAGGAAGAAATGTGCATTCTTTCGTCATTCAAACAGGACCGAAGCAATATTTTTTAAAGTGCGAAAGATGATGCCACGCTTGCATGAAGTCAACAAAAAATGAGGAAGAAATGCATAAACACTATATTGTATATGTAAATCCAACCATTTATGTTGTAGATTGGAGACCAAAAAATGGAAGCAATACATGTAATTGACCAACCGGTCAATCAATCTATAAATCACAGACAGATCTATAGATCAATGCACACTGGGCTCCTGAAATGTACGCATTAACATGAAGAAGATGAGGGTTGGCCATGGAATCGGATTTATGTGTGGAGAAAAGTAAAATCGTTCGAAATAAGAACATCTTACCATCGTTGGTGTAAGAGATGGTTGTCGCCGGCAGATCGTACTTCCATTGAGAGATTGGTTGTCGATAAATGTCAAAGCGATCGCCTTCTTCCTTTCGCTTGAGTGTTCGATGGACAGGGCGTTGGTCGAATTTTGGACAACTGTAATAGGGTCTGCAATGGTCATGACGAAAGGAACTGAGGGAAGGAGCTGCGAGCTGAGGGAAAGGGGTTGTGCTGCCATACCCGAAAGCAGCTTTAGGGCATGATGCCCCCAAACTGTTATCAGCCATTGGATGATAAAATTTAATTCCCAGCCAATCTCAGCCGTCCAAGCTAATATCTGCACAACCAAGTATCCTCTCCCCCCACGATCTAATCTGAGCCCGCCAAATTTGAGTTCAATCACAACATTTCTTTCCCGTTTTCACTCCTCTCCCGCGTTCATTCGCGTTCTCTCTCTCGCTCTCTGTGTCCTCTCTCTCCCGCTCGCGTTCTCCCTCTCGCTCTCTGTCTCCTCTCTCTCTCTGTGTTTCTCTCTCTCGCTCTCTGTCTCCTCTCTCTGTTGGCTCTCTCGCACTATCTCATATCTCTCTTGCACTCTGTTCTCTTTCTCTCTCTCTCGCTCTCTGTGTCTCATCTCTCTCTCACGCTCTGTCTCTCCCTCTCTCGCGCTCTCTACCTTCCTCTCTTGTGTTCTCTCCCGCCAGACTCTGGTCGTGGGTTCGTCGTGCGCTGCTCAGCTTCTCCGCTGTGAACCTCTCTCCAACAAGGCATGTCTCTCTATATCCCCCTCTCTCTGTTATTTATGGACACACTTATTAGTTAATGTTATCTCATGATATATATATATATATATATATATATATATATATATATATGTGTGTGTGTGTGTGTGTGTGTGTGTGTGTGTGTGTG
>JAULJZ010128607.1:0-10981 GCA_032270985.1 Heliamphora pulchella | reverse complement strand
CTCCCTTGGCACTGTCTTCCGAATGCATCCCTCTCACTTCCTGGCATTATCGTCTTGGACATCCTCATGATCGTGTTCTTCGCCAAGTCGTGAAGTCTCATGCTCTACCTATTTCTTCTCCAAAACTATGTTCCAGAACCATTTGCCACGCCTGTCAACTTAGCAAATCGTTCAGACTTTCTTTACCTTGTACTGAGAATAAAAATTTAGCTCCATTAGATTTTGTTTTCAGTGATGTTTTGGGTCCTTCCCCGATTTCTTCTAGTAATAGTCATAAGTACTTTGTAATTTTTCTCGATACTGCAACAAAGTACATTTGATATTTTTTCATGTTTAATAAATCTGATGTGTTTGATCTTTTTAAGAAATTTCATGTCATGGTTGAACGTCAATTTTCATATAAATTAAAATCTGTTCAAACTGATTGGGGTGGCGAATATCGTAAACTTCGTCCCTATTTTCAAAATTTGAGAATTATTCATCATTTACCGTGTCCTCACACTCATGAACAAAACGGCTTCATTGAACGCCGGCATCGTCATATTGTGGAAACTAGACTTGCCCTTCTCGCTCACAGTTCGGTTCCTCACAAATATTGGCACTATACTTTTGAGACTGCTTCTGTCTATTTGATTAATCGTCTCCCATCTCATGTCTCTCAAAATCTCTCACCGTTACAACTCTTATTTAATCGTTCTCCAGATTATAATTTCTTAAAAAATTTTGGGTGCTTATGTTATCCTTATCTCCGTCCTTATCACTCCCATAAAATTTCATTTCGATCCACACCGTGTATTTTTCTCGATTATAGTCCATCTCACTCGGGCTATCATTGTCTTGATTATGCCACTAATCGCATTTTCATAGCCCGTCACGTTCGTTTTGATGAACATAAATTTCCTTTTTCAAATAAAAATGATATAACTTCAACACGTCCATCATCCAATACGTCTTCCCCCTTTGCTACGTTTTCTATCCACATTCATTCTTCACAACAACCCATTTCTTCCCTATCCCCAACCCCGAATCCACTGTTACTATCTCCACCACCCAATTCGGCCATCACCACCTAATCTCGACCACTCAATTCGGCAAGCCTCAACCGCATGCATCATCCCTCACATTCGGCTATATTCAATTCCCATCTACAACAACCCGGATCTAGCATATCTCAAAACATATCTTATCCACCTCCACCGAACCAATCACCCACAGATTCGATCCAACAATTTCGGCCACCAATCTCATCTTCTGCACCGACTCACTCAACTCACCTTCCTACATTTCAGTCAACGACCTCCTCATCTCAACTTAATTCAACTCAGCCGCACCATCTATCCCAACAGTTTCGGCCATCGTCAAAATCTTCTTCTCCGCTTATCTCGCTTCCATCTCTCTCCTCGTTGCCTCATCCTATTCAAACCAATTCTCCTCCCCAGGAAACTCGACAGCTCACTTCTTATCCTCACCCACCTACGGCAACCACTCACCTCCCGCCGAATCACCATTTCGGCACCTCTCCGCCAAAATCGACGTCCACCGCGACCACCGCGCCCTCCCCAAACCAACTCACCACATCCACCACACCCACTGCGATTTCCGCACCCCTTATCTCCATCTTCAAATTCTAATTCCACACTTTCATCTTCTCCAACCGAATCCCTTTTCTCCCATGTTTCGGCGCCTCCCCAACCTATCCCTTCTCCTTCTCCTATTTTATCTTCAACATCCAATTTACATCCATCTCCCTTATATTCCACTAATTTTAATTTGGCCCCAACTCCTATAACTTCAACTTTGACTCCTTCATCTTCCACTAATTTTAATTTGGCCCCAACTTCTATGACTCCAACTTTGACTCATTCTCCCATATCTTCTACACTTTCGGCTACTTCTCCTACCATTCATAATCCTCGAGGTCTTGATCTTTTTGTTGATTTAAAAGTCAATCCCCACCTAACCCCCACATTCATTTTTCCAGAACACATCCAATGGTTCTCCGTCAAATGTCCAAATCTCCGCATGCTTTGCTTACCCACCCATCTTCCACCTTGACATCCGATTCATCATCTGTTTCTCCTACTGAACCAACCTGCTTTACCTTTGTAAACAAAAATCCTTTATGGCGCCAAGCCACGTTTGTTGAAATTAATGCCTTAATTCGTAATGGCACATGGAGCCTTCAACCTCCTCCTCCTCCTCATTCGAATCTTGTTTGGTGTAAATGGATTTATCGGATCAAACGTCGTGCAGATGGGTCCATTGAATGTTACAAAACTCGTCTGGTTGCAAAAGGTTTTCATCAATAAGAAGGTCTCGACTATTTTGAAACATTCAGTCCCGTTGTTAAATCTACTACAATTCAAATTGTTCTCTCCATTGCTGTCTCTCGAGGTTGGCATATTCGCCAATTGGATGTTCATAATGCTTTTCTTCATGGGATCTTAAATGAAGAAGTGTACATGCATCAGCCACCCGATTTTGTTGACTTGGATCATCCTGACTATGTGTGCAAACTTCACAAGTCTCTTTATGGTCTTAAGCAAGCCCCCCGTGCTTGGTTCTCTTGTCTCACAACCTTTCTCCAAACTCTACACTTTCAAGCCTCCAGATCTGACTCTTCTTTATTTATTTATCATCACGACGGCATCAGTATATACATCTTGATTTACGTTGATGATATTATCAATACTGGCACTTTATCATCCCATATCCACCGCATACTCTCTTCTCTTAGTGATGAGTTTGCCATCAAGGATCTTAGAAACCTTCATTATTTCTTGGGAGTGGAGGTTCATTCTAAATCTAGTGGTATTTTCCTATCACAACGCAAATACATTCTGGATATACTTCAAAAATCTGGAATGGACCATTCCAAGCCAGTTGCAACACCACTCTCTCTACGATGAAGTTAACTGCTACTGACGGCTCTCCCTTTAAAGATCCCACTTTTTATTGAAAATTTGTTGGCTCCCTCCAATATCTCTCTTTCACCCGACCTGACATTACTTTTGCGGTTAACCGAGTCTGTCAGTATATGCATTCCCCCACGGATGCACATTGGCAAGTTGTGAAACGTATTCTTCGCTACCTCCGACAGACTTCTAACTATGGTCTTCTGTTCCGAAAATCTACCTCGTCACAAATATAGGCCTTTTCTGATTCCGACTGGGCAGGATGTTTGGATGATCGCAAATCTACTGTTGGTTATGCAATTTATTTGGGTACAAATTTAATTTCTTGGTCATCCCGAAAACAACGCACTATTACACGATCATCCACGGAGTCGGAATATAAGGCGTTAGCTGATGCTACTGCTGAACTCTCATGGCTACGGTCCTTGTTATCTGAATTTCGTATCTCTCTCTCTTAATCCCTCATTCTGTGGTGTGACAATCTTGGTGCTACTTATTTGTCAGCAAATCCTGTTTTTCGTGTTCGCACTAAGCATGTTAAGATTGACTTTCATTTTGTTCATGATCAAGTTCGTCGAAAGGAGCTTCAAGTTTAGTTCATTTTTTCTAAAGATCAGATTGTTGACATTCTCACAAATGCCTTACCTACCGCATCTTTTCATAATTTACGAGACAAGCTACAAATCTAACCATTGAATTCAACATCTTGAGGGGGGCTATTGAGATAATATGATTTACTTTTATACATTCAAATATTTGTATCTAATCATTTATACTTATCTTCTTTTACTCTATAAATACAATCGTTCTCTCTCTGAATTATTATTAAAGAGAGAAACTATTTCATTTACAAAATTGTGATTATTATTAAGTTTGACAGTTATGAATCCGACGATATGCTAAGAAAAAAATACTGACAACACTGGTAAATGAAAAGATGATTAAGTGGATCCCATTTCCTTCTGGCCATCACTATCCTCTTTCCTTTTTTCTCTTTCTCAAACCCTGATTGCGACCCACCACTCCTGTGGGTTCCTCTCATTAATTGCCCTCCAATGTCTCAAAGTATAATAAGTTGGCCAGGGTTTACATCTTTAAGGTACATGGTTTGGATTGTTTATAAAATCCAATTCCTAATTTATGAGAATGGGTAAACATGGAATTTACTTAATTTTTAATAGGAATGTGTGCGGGTTAGATTATTGCAAATTGAGAATTTATTTTTTAACCAACTTATTTTTAACAGGTTAAAGTCTATTTAATTTACCGTCAACCTCTTAATCTTCAAAACGAGCAAGTTGAATAAAATAAATTCAACACTTCGAACTTGCGTTTAGCAAGTTGAAATATGAAAAAATTTTGATAATTGTACTTAATACATCAAATAAAAAATCTAATTAAAAACAATAGTAATCATTCAGCTTCAACAACATTGCAACAACAATAATAATGCTTATAACTAAATATATTTACTAATTACATTTACAATACATAGTTATCCCAGAAATTTATTCACAGTATAACAGTAGTAATTAAAATTATAAATATATTAACTTATTACATGTAAATCATAAAGAAATTATATAATTGTAAATATATATTTATATATAGGAGATTAAAATCCATTCTATATAGCAACACGGTAACATGTATACTTTAAACAAATTGAATTAGGTTGACGACATATTCCAAAAATATAACTTGTAATTAATTTATCCACTTCATTAGTTTTTTTCATTTAATGCACCCAACCCAACCAATCAATCCACATAAACCACTCAGATTAGTGAGTGTTTGTGATATAAAACGGATTGACGCGTTATTTGCACACTTTTCATTTCTATTACAAAAAAACTTTTAAGTAAATTAAAATTGAATAAAGAAGTTGATGCAACAAAATATCACATAAAGCTAAATACGTTCTAGCAAAATTAACCAAATAAAACTCGAAACTAAAATCTTGAATCTTCAACGAAAGAGAAAAATTCTAAATATCATTGAGAAAAAAAATAAATTACCTTTAGAATTATACCCTTATTTATACTAATAAAACTCCTAAATCTACTACGAGAATAAATCTTGGGTTTAATTAGTGATTAGATCTATTCTTAAGATGTGTTTAAGAATAAGCCTTCGTTTGGCTACCGGCTTTAAACTAGTTTTAAGCTAATTTTTTGACTTTTGATTTTTGACTTAAAGCTTCAAAAGTTAAAAGTTCTTATTTTTCAATTCCAAACTTTTAGCCTATTTGCTTTTAAGCATTTTCGCTTTTCGCATAACAATTTTTAATTTTACCATTCTACATATAAAATTACACAAATTCCAATCAACCAATCATACCCCAGCTCATTTAGGTTAAAAGACAACTATGAAATTTCACATTGAGTTTATTTATCTTTTTTGATGACTTAAAAGTTATTATTTTTTTTAACCAAATGAATATTTTGAAAAATCAATTTAGAGCCAAGTTAACAAACGAAGCTAAGTGCCATCATCAATTTTGTAATGGTATAAGTCCCATGTTTTAAATTTAAGCAGTGCTTGTACGATTTTGCCCTTATTATCAATTACGCGCATGGCATTTTGGTACAGTGTTTTGCTTTGGGAAAAAGTTTCTTTCTTAACTCATAGGTGACGTGGCAGGATGATTTCTTTATTCATTTAAAATTTTAAAAGTGCATAAATTTTGATATTGTATTTATTTTTTGATAAAATTATTATTTTTGAAATATATTCATCAATATCTATTAAACAAGACCTATATCGAATAAAAAATTATGTACAAAAATAAAATTGAAAAATTTGCATTTTATATTAACTATTATTATTTTTTGTTTCAAATTTAAAATTCACATTACTTGCAATATAAATATCTATTTTCTATAAAATTAGTATTTTTAGAGTTTTCATTGAGATGTATCCAACAAAATCTATATTAAATAGTAAATTATGTATAAAAGTTAAATTGAGAAATTAGCATTTATGTTAACTATTATTATTTTTTGCTTCAAATTCAAAAAATATCATAACTTGCAATGTACAAATATCTATTTTTTTATATATATATATAAAATTAGTGTTTTTGGAACCTATTCAATTGAGATCTATCAAACAAATCACATATTGAATACGATTTTTTTAAAGAAAAATATAATAAGTTGTAAATTTTAAAATTGATAAATTTTCTAATTTTAAAACTGAGAAATTTCTAAATTTTAAAATAAAGAAGTTTCTCAGTTTCAAAAATAAAAGATCTTGCTTAACATTTATTTTTTGAAACTGAAAAGTTATAAAAATTTAAATTTTTAATCAAAAAAAGTAACCACGCACAAAAAAGTTGAAACTTTGATTTTCTAAAGGCCAATAAATTTTTAAGTTTTGAAAATGATAAATTTCTTAGTTTTAAAATGAAGAAGGTTTTTAGTTTTAAAATTGAGATATTTGAAAAACTCATCGATCTCAAAATTAATAAATTTTTTGATTTCAAATAAAGAGAAACTAATCAAATTAATCAAGTTTTAAATTTTTTTCATAATTTGATATTCAATTTAGATTTTATTTAACAACATATTTTTCAAAAAAATCAATTTTATTATAAATGTACACGCGCGCATATATATACTAAAATTTAAAAATAAAAATGTAACCAATTGTTAAGTCACTTACAAGTTCTAAAAATAAAAAATTCAACCAATAGTTTTTCAACACGTGCACGCCATCTACTCCACTATTTCACACTGGCCACTTTTCCTCGTGTATGCGCATGCATTAAACATATCACATACTTAAAATAAGGATAAAAATGTTCATCTGTGATTTAAATTTAAAATGTAGGACTTATTCTACGAAAAAACTTGCAATGGGATTAATTTTAGTATAACTTAAAAAAATAGGACTAATAGTAAAGTAACAATTTAGGCTATTACTTGTTCACCAAAACTAATAATAAAAAAATTAAAAATAAGTAATTTTGACTAAGAAAAATTAACGTGCTAAAAGAGACAGCACTAAAATAGAAAATTCTGAAACAAAATAATTTCTAAAAATAAAGGTTTCAATAAACAAAATCTTAGTTAGCCACACCATTTTTTCTTCGCCACTTGTTGTTCTACATCAGTCTTCCCTACCTAGCTAGAACTCGACCATAAGTTCAAATGTGAGTTTTCTTCCTTAAATACTGTGATGCATCTATATTTGTTGGGAGATTTTTTGTAGTCAGTGTTTGTCTCTATCAGCTTTTGCTTCACTACTTTCTGCATTACTTGAACTTGCTTAACTACGGGCTCCTCAAGTTTTGCTCCTAAACTAGATATAATCAAAAGCGACTACCCTATGCTTTTAAGTAGATTGATAGACATCTTTTGATTTGAATGACCCATATAAACTTTATGCCTCTCCAAGTAAAATAGTAGGTATTATCTGTTAGTAATACGCAGCATACTGCTAATAGTACAAAATGTATTAGTAGGACTTAGTTGGTATTAGTTGAAATGTAACTCGGTAGTTAATTAAGTATGAACTGCATTAGTTGTTAGTTACAGAGTAATTAAGTCCGTGGTCATATATATATATGAGGTCATATAGTTCTAAGTGATATACTGAATACAAGCATTAGGGTAAAACTTTCTGTTCTTCTTCTTTCTTCAACATTATCTCGGTCCCATAAGTAATATCCACATCAAACTCCCATGGTTTATTAATTAGTACAAGACTTGCACCCATGTCAACTGCATTACAATTAACTTCTAAACTGTAAAACTTTTCGATTGAAGTAGGTATTCGACAAATTTAAGTTATCTTCACTACCTAACCCTTCTAGATACAACCAATACTATATGAAAATGGATGAGGGCTTTATATGATCTATCAACCTTGTTGCAACAAAGTTCTCACAACTTCAAGTATCCATGATTAGATCACAGACCTTTTAATTAACCAAACAACTGGACCAAAAGATATTGTGACGTTGGTGGTCATCTATTTTTGGCTCGTTCTCCATTCTCTTTTGCAAACTCGACACTGTCATAAGAATTATGCTTGTGTTTTGCACCCGCTCTAGCTTCAATGTCAATCTCTTCTACTAGATACATCGGACGACGATCTAAACAAATATTGAAGTGGGGGCCTAGCTTACCGCATCGATAACACTTGTTGATTGTTGACTTGGTATAGGGATTTGAATTTCTTGGCATATCTCCTAAATACAATAACTTTTTCCAATTATTATGCTCCAAGAGCCATTTTATGATCCTTTTCCATGGTCTATAAGACTTGCAGTCAAATTTTCTCTTAAATAAATGGCCTTAAGCCCGTTCTAGTCTATAACTACATGTTGAAACTTTTGTCTCATTCAAATTATGGTGATAAAAAAGTTAACAAAATTCTATCATATAATCAAACAACAATATGGAATCATGCAAATAATTTTTATATAACTAGAATGTGGAAGAAATCTATCCATAAATAGCTGCTTCATTCTACTTCAGGTTCCAATTGGTGTTTTCCCAGGTTGTTATCTATTTTTTTGCAATTGTACCCACCATATTGCATCGCCACTTTTCAACTTGTATGTGGCATGTCTCACTATCTTCGACTCGGGAACCTCTATCATTCTAAAGAATTATTTGACTTTTGAGAGCCATTTAAAGAAATCCTCAATATATATATTCTCATTAAAGTAGGGAATATCTACTATCAGTCGATAATCATTAACCCGTTATTGTTGCCTCCTTAATTGATGACCTTTATACTATTCTTCATATAGGGTTTCGATTTCTCACTAATAAAATGAAAACAAGGACGTCATCCAATATTTTGGATAACATGTTAGCTTCGGGCAAAATCCCTCGATGTACTCTTGATCAACCGCTGGTGACGTTTGATTGGCATTGAGACGCAACCCAACAAGTAGTTCTCGAATCACATTCAACTGATGTTGTCTCTCAAACACTTCTCACTAGGCATTAATCGGCCACACAATCACCGTCAATAGGTTTTGTGCACTTTGCTTCGTTTTGTGCCATTGAGCTAGGCGAATTATTGCTCCGATACCACTTGACGTAACGAAATATCACAAAAGGTTATATAGCATTCTAGCAAAAGAGATAAAACTCAAATTCATGAGCAAAAATCTTGATCCTGGAGAAAAGATAAAAACTCTAAATATTATTGATAAAAAGATAAATAACCCTTAGACTTATACTCATATTTATATTAGTAGAACTCCTAAATCTCGTAAGAGAATAAATAGGAAAGCAGTAATTTAAGTTATCACATGTCAGCCACCAGGACTAATAATAAAAAAGCTAAAAATTAACAGTTTTGACTAAGAAAACTCAACGTGCCAAAATTGACGGCACTAAAATAAAAAATTCTAAAATAAAATAAATTTTAAAAATAAGTGTTTTCGTAAATAAAATCTTAGTCAGACACACCCTTTTTTTATCGCCACAGGTTCTACATCAGAAGCTTAACTCCTATTTCACGAAAATGGACAAAATTAGACTTAGGATGTCCTGTAATATATATAGTTGAACTACTTTGTACCAACATGTCTTGAATGCGATAATTGAATCGTTAAGGGGCCCAACGGTAATATTACAAAGAAAGTAGTTCTTGGTGGTAATTTTTTGGAAGTAAAATCAACTACGAACTTGATGGCAATTCAAATTTTTATTTTTTAAATTAAAAATGCAAAAAGTCAACATAACGTTTTCTGTGAAAAACAAAAAAATCCAAAAGTCAAAAAATCATATAAAAACATTAATTTTTACAATATTTTAATATTCATACTCTCACTGTATTGTAAAAGACAATAACACTCATATTTCATAACTTATTTACTACTATTATCAACAATATATAATTATTATAATCTACTATGTAGAAGGTTATATAATACTATCCAATTTGAACAAAAAATAAAAAAAATTAATTTTTTACCTAATTAGCCAATTTTTAAGAAAAAATAGTTTAAAAGCTAATTTATCAAATAACATATTTTGAACTAGGTGTGAGAATTTTAAATACGACACGTTAACACGACTCGAATCTTACACGAAATTAGAGAATTAAAGTCGACTATATTTTGACACGAAGTTAAAAATGACACAATCCGATAACATTTTTAATAAACAAATTGGGTTAGTGTTGAACCCGTAGAACCAAAAAATGACCTATCTAACCCGTTTAATTTTCGTGTCAACACGAAACACAACACGAATCCAAAACCTATTAAAAACATATATATAAACCGGTTATATACACATTAGGTTATGCACTGTAGGAAAATAATTAAAAATTTAGGGGAAAAACCAAAAATTTAGTAGTTTGGAGTTCTTGGCAAAATTACTGCTATGCCGGTGTTTTTATAGCTGACTTTTTGTAAGTTTTTTGTCAATCAACTACTTGCACTTTGGAGTTTTTCATGCATGGATTCATTTTTTTTTTATTGAATTATTTAATAACTTTTTTGCAGATTGTTTGAAGCTTTTTATTTATTATTAAAAAAACTCGTTTAATTGACTGATTTGCACTAATCGATTTAATTAACGAAGCCAAACGCCGCAAATAAACAAACAATCACACAAACAATAAATAAAGCAACCACACAACGAACACGGCAATTTTTACGTAAAAAACCTCAAACTGGATAAAAAACTACAAGACCGCTTTGGTTCTAGGAAATCAAACACTATATCTCACCATAACAAAATGCATCATTAGCGACGAAATTTTCCAACGTAAGGCATTGTTAGTCGGCAAATGTAAGCTTTTGGCGAACCAAAAAAAATGCATTGGCAAAACATCCAAAAGTAATCTTTTTTGGCGAAGCAAAACACATTCGTCGGCAAAAAGTGTTGGGGGCAACTTTGGCGCCACCAGATTTTTCCCTCCATGGAGAGAAGATGTTTTGCCCACGCAATTTTTATTTTTGGTGACGAATAGACTGTTGGTAAAAGTGAAAACTTTCTACGACGAGTTGTTTATGTCGGAAAAGGTCAAAGATCACTTTTTACTTAATATTTTAGTACATAACATTATATGATATTTTTAAAAAATAAATA
>JAULJZ010128596.1:0-10981 GCA_032270985.1 Heliamphora pulchella | reverse complement strand
CCAAGCTCTCATTAATCTTAAAGGGACAATCAACAAGCATTGTCACAGAGTTGCCAACACAAGATATGAAATATATTAAGATTAAAAACCGAACAATTTTTAAAAGACTAATTTTACCATCTACTAGTGGGGGTTTAAGCCAACAAAAGTGAGTCAATACTATCCTATCTGATTTATTCTTCGTTATGTTATCGAGCAGGAGAGAATATTTGTTAAAAAAATACTTTCGGTTTTTAACTTATAGTTTAGTAAAAAGTTAAAAAAATTTAAACAAGTGTGTTTATAGCTTTTTGCTTACAATTTCGGTGATTATAAATTTTACAGCCTGAAGTTATAAGTTTACTGTTGTAACAAATATTTATAATTTTTGTTTGAAGCCATAAATGTATCTTTTTAACTATATTTTATAAATTTATAATTTTAACTCCATCAAATACTGTCATCGAACTATATAGACAATGATACGTGGCACATTGAGACTGTTGACTAATTAACCTATTTAGTATGTATTTTATTGCAATGAGATAAAGCTTTTTACTCTCTCTCTCTCTCTCTCTCTCTCTCTCTCTTGGGTATACAAATATGAAATGAGATTGAGATAGGGGCAAAGGTCCCCTCGCGTGAATGTGTCAATATTAATGAATCTTTGGAAGTCAAGGTCAAGATTCGCAGCAAGGGGTGATGCATCCGATTGCCCCCACCTATCAGAGCTTCTGGTCATATTTGGAGACTCACAAAAACGGGTCCACCACTAATTATTTGCTAATCCGCCTTATGATGACATTATTTGCGTAGTGCTCTTATGTTGTCATTTATTATGCCAACGCCGTGACGTCGTGTGGTTAAGGCTCAGGACGTTGCCCAAGTGATATGGCATCATTCATCCCAAGCCATGTCAAGAAGCTCTCGTTTAACAATGTAGTAAAAATCACTTCGGTGGAAAGATTTTGGTTTAGTACCTTTGTTAAATAGGTACGACACAAAAGTGATTAGTTTAATGGGCATCGAAAATTTTTATTTATAAAAAATGTTATGTAGCATGTGACATTGCGTACGCGATGTATTATGATTTTATCTTATAATTTGTCAGGGTCCACTGGCCAGGCTCCTTATCAGTTAAACCCAAACCTCACCAACTGCCATTGCAGATCATATTTGGACAATAATAGAGGGGCTGCTGTCCTTATCTGGACACCCTTGAATGTTTGATAGCACCACCCCAGCTTTTATTTACATTCTTTAATAGGATAGTTTAATAAATAAGTTTTTGTTTGGCTATCGATTTTAAGTCGGTTTAAAGTCGATTTTTTTTGACTTTTGATTTAAAGTCTAAAAAGTTAAAAAGCCTTATTTTTCATTCCCAGCTTTTAGCTTCTTATATTTTTTTTTGACCTTTTTTCATAATAATTTTTAATTTTACCTTTTCGGTTTTTTTGTTTTTTTTTGGTTTTTTTTTTACATAAAAAGGTAAATTTGAAATTTTGCATTCGGTTTATTTGGCTTTTTTGATGGTTTAAAAGTTATTAGTTTTTCAACCAAACAAGCTTTTTAGCTTTTTGATTTAAAAGTAATTTAAAATTAAAAAACTAATTTAAAATCAAATTGCCAAACGAAGACTAAATATATAACTCCTCCCTCCCCCCTCAAGTGGGTTTTTGTTGACTGCTCCAGATTTATTATTTTTGACAGGAAGCAAAAGTTACCGATGAGATATATAACCAATTAAGCATCCCCTGAAAAATATGAAGAAACACCAGACTTAATTCAATGTTAGATATGGTTTTGCATGCGTCAGAGATGATTTCAACTGCAGTTTTAGTTGTGGTCTTTTTTTTCTTTTTCTTTTCTGTTAGGCCTTTGCTTTAATAGGCCTTTGCTTTAATTCATACCCATATATATATATTAAGTTTAAAAAGTTAAAAGTTTTAATATAAAGGGATGAAGTGATTTAAAATCAAAAGCTTAGGCCTCATTTGACAATTAACTTTAAATTGGCTTAAAGTTAAAATTTTTATTTTTTTTCTTAAATACCAAAAAATCTCATTTTTTAACTCAAATGTTTTAGATATTTTTATTTTTTTATATTTTTAAAAAATATCATAATTTTTATTATATATAATTATTTTTTATAAATGTTTTTTGCCCATTCGTATTCTCTCTCTATTTTGCAGCTAAAAACTTGAAACGGATAAGCTTAGTTATAAAAGTTATTTTAAAAAATAAATAATTTTTTAATTATAAAAAGAGATATTTTAAATATTTTAAATAATAATATTTTTTTTATCTCCTAACATGTGAATTATAAGATTACCTGTTAATTCAATACACTTTAAAACAAGTAAGAATAATTTTATAAATTGACATGCTAGAAAACAAGAAATAGGCGCTGTATGTTGCACACAAATTTGTAGAGTCCACACAAATGTGTGGCCCAGATTGCATGAGAGTTAATGCTGCCTCTTGCAGAGAATAATTTTTCTTATTTGCAGAGTTGTTTTAATTTTATTTTTCAATTAATTTCATCTATTTCCGCTCTTTCCTCTTCCAACTAATTTTTTTTTTGTCTCATTTTTTTTTTCAAAGAAAAATCTTGTACACATCTCATATATCGTAACTATTTTTGAAGTACAATTACTATAATAACTTTAATTAAAAATGTCAACCATTCTTTAAAAATAAAAAAATCATATCAATATCTCAAACACTACAACTTAAAATCAAAAGACAACGGTTCAGTAGACATTTTAATAAAAAAATAAAAAAGTTACTATAAAACACTATCTCAAACAATTAACTTTTTTGATTTTTTTTATTTTTAAAAAAACCAAACTTCTTAAAAATTAAGCTTTTCACACATCCCAAACATGCAAATTATTATACCAACTTGGTCTCATCTTATTTTAGCAATTTAATTTTTTAATTCTTTTTTCTCTCTTTTCAGTTTAACTTCAATTTATTTATTTCAGCCTCATCCTTCTCATTTTCTATCATCAAAAATATGTTATTAATACCAAAACACTCTTACCCATCACATGCTTTCCAAAGGACCTACCACTTCTGCGCTTTCCATATTTAGTTATAGCTTTCAATTGCTCTCAACTACGTTCTGAAAGGTATTAAGTGTTGGAACAAAATTTTAAAAAAACTCTATTTTTAAAAATAAAGTTATATGAAATTCAAGACATTAAAAATAATAAAATATAAAAATAATATAAAGACAAAAAGATGTTGCCTGTGAGATTGTGAGGCGTGCTGTACACTGCTCTAAAATTGATATTCCTCCTCGCGTGAAAGTTCAAACAGAGTGTACAAGCTCCAAAATATAATTCAAGTGCTCATAAGCGTTTCTCATCCAGTGTTCAAGTCTACTAAAAAAATACGAACGAGTTACGAACTTAGTTGCCCATAAAATAATAATATAAAATAATATAAAAATATAAGATCTCTTTATAAAAAAATTATTCTCTTTTTGATCTTTACACTTTTATTTTCTACACAAAATACTAAGACGAGTAAGCCTATATATAGTATTAGAAAAAATAATATAATAAATTATTAATATTAATAATATTAATTTATAATCATGACCCACGTAAATTCATAAATAAATATATAAAATAATGATGATATTATTACTCATATTAATTCATAGCCATTTTAGCCACATTATGGCATTATAATTTTATTTTTGTAACTCTCAAATAAAAGACTAATTAAATATTTATTTTTACTTTTATTTTTAATATTTTATTTTTATTTTTATTAAAAATTCTTCAACATTAAGGCATTCGTAAAAAAATTTAATATCATTCTTTTAAATCTTAAAAATTATTTTTAAAATATTTATGTTTCTCTAATTTCTTTGATATTTTTTCTCTGTTATCGTCTCAATGAAATAAAAAACGGAAATGAGAGAACCTACCGACGCGCCAACTCGTTTTATTGTCGTCTCTAATTTTTGTACTTATTTCAATTCTGTTAAAAAAAACTAAAAGAAAAAGTAATATACTGACAAATTTTGGAGTTATTTGCTTTGAAAAGTGAGCTTGGTCTATCTCGGGTCGGGTAGTCTTAAAAAATGAAGAATCTCTTCCGCTGTTGAGCATCTCTGCAGACGTGCTGTAGATTTTCGGCATAGCTATATAGAGATACGACGAAATATTACGTGGGCAATAATATATGTGCCCTGTTTGGATGAATGATTTATTGATTTATTTACTTATTAATAAATAAATTAAAATATAAATAAATTAAGTTGTTTGGGTGATTATTGTCTTATTTGTTTATTTGGTTTATAAATCATTTCGTTTGGCTTATAAGTCAACTTATTTGATTTATTTTGTCTTATTTAATTACTCAAACGAACTTATTTGACTTATTTTGCTTATTTGTTTATTTTTTTATTTTTGACTTATTCGATTACCCAAATGACGTTACTTATTTTTTGGCTAATATGCCAAATAAGGCATAAGCCATGTCCTCTCACACGGGGCTCATGGTGTTTTTAAGTTTTGTTTGATAATTTAATTTTAAATTAAAATTTTATTTAAAATCACTTTAAATTAAAAAAAAAAATAGTGAACGGAATGAGAAACTTTAAGCTTAAAGATAATAAACCAGAAAAGTTAACTTAAAATTACTTTAAGCTAAAAAAAATTAAGTTAGAAAAAAATTAGTATAATTTTTTAAAATTTATTTTTATATAATTTTATATTCAATATAAATCTTATTTGATAGAATTTTAGAATTTATTTTTTTATAAAAAAACTGATATGTAAAATAAAAACTATAATATATTTTAAAAACATATAAAATTATGATATATAAAAAAAAAAATCTAAAAAGCCTAAAAAAATTGAAGTTTCCAAACGTGTCTTTTTATTATTTTTTAAGTTTAAACAAAAGCCAAAAAATTTAAGTTTCCAAACGTGTCTTTTTATTATTTTTTAAGTTTAAACAAAAGCCAATCGGTCAGGAGTACTCTTTTCTCTCTCTCACTCAATCACACACACACCTCTCTCTCTCTCTCTCTCTCTCTCTCTCTCTCTCTCTCTCTCTCTCTATATATATATATTGTTATATTTTTTTGGCTTCACTTTCTATGCAAAAAATGACGAACATTTCTTGCATAGAAATGTTCATATATATATATTCTTATATTCTTATATTCTTTTGGCCCCGATTTGCAAGCTTAAAATTTAGTTTTTTTTTAATGTGTTTTTGTTAAAAATTTAAATTGAATTTAAAATAAGTTATTTTGTACTTTAGTCTTTAAGTTAATTTTTTTAAGTTGATTATTTAAGTAAAAATTAAGTTTTTTTACTTTTTGTTCAAAATTGATAATTTTACCTTTTTATGTATTTAATATTAACAATTATATGTATTTGGTATTATTGTATTTTAAAAGTGACAGGAATTTAAATAGAATATTTTGAAAATTTTTATTTTAATTTGAATTTTTGAATTTTTTTTAATTTTTTTGTCAAATAAATTACTTTAATTTTTTTGTATTTTTAGATAAAAAAATCAAAGTTGTCAATCTAGACCTAAGGCACCAATTGCCGACCAACATAAAAATTAGTTTTTTTGGGGTGTTTTTAGTTAAAATTAAATTTAGTTTCAAATTAGATTGGTTGGTAAATTAACTTTTAAACTAGTTTTTTTATATTAATTATTTGGATGAAAAGTTAGGATATTATTTTTTTTTTGAAAAGTGGTGGGAGTTTAAATATAATATAGAAATTAGTGTTTTAATATGACTTTTTTGATTTTTTATATTTTTTACTTTTTGTCAAATAAACCATCTTTTTTTTTTTTGCGTTTTTAGTTTAAAAAAAAAACTTCGGTAGCCAATCAGGGCCTAAGGATTCCGTGGGATAGTATTTTTGTATAATTTCTTGTGTGCTTATTTACATTAATCTAAATAATAATAATATTGTTAAAGATTCTTGTGTGTTTATTTTTATCTTTTGTGATTTTTTTCCAACTTTGACCAATACAATTATTATTTTTAAATTCGTTTTTCATAATTAAATTTAAAAATCAAAATAACTAGACAAAAAAAAAATGAAAAACGTTCAGAAAAAAAAGACACATTAAAAAAAGACAAAAATGTTATCCCAAAAATAACCAAAACCTACCTTTGGTCTAAAAGTTAAATAACTTTTTGTCTCTTGCTCATTTGGGTTAAAATTTTAAAAATAAAACTAAAAAAAGAAAAAAAAAATAAGACTTATTAATTTTTTTTTCTTTTGTCTTATCTGAATTTTTTTAATTAAAAAGAAAACTTGTTAAACTTTTTAAATTTCTCATTTGGAACCAATTTTAAAAATACATTATTTGAGCTAATGCTATTTTTTTTTTACTTAAAAAAGAAAAGAAGACAAAAATGTACGCACGCTAAATGACCGGTAGTGCTTCGCATTAATTCTGCATCGCATGGATTATTTATGAGGAAACGAACTTTTGGTTTAAAGTAAGTTTTTCCTAAATTTGCTTTAAATTAAAATGTTTAAAGTTAATTGTTTAGATAAAAGTTAATTTTTTAGTTTTATTTAAATTAAATAATTTTATCATTTTATATAATTAAAAATAACAATTACATATAATTAATAGTAATACTAAGAAGTTATTAATGGGGGATATTTGTTTTTTAAAAGTGGTAGAAGTAAAATATTTTAAAAATTAATATTTGGATTAGACTTTTTAACTTTTTTTTCGAATGGGAAAAATTATTATTTTTTTTGTATTTTTAGCAACAAAAAAAAACAAAAGTTTAGATGCTGTTTGGAATGTCTAAAAAATTTAGTTTTTAAGAGGTTTAACTCTTTTATAGAAAAGGGGAAGAAAAAAATGGAAAATTATTTGGGATAATTCTTCTATTTTTATTAAAATATCTAAAATGTTCTTACATCTTATTTTTAAATTGTAGTACTTGAAATATTAGTATGTTTTTTTAAGTTTTGTGAGAATAATTGTTTTTTTTTAATTGAAAGATGTTTATAGGATTTTTTTTAATCACTGAAAAGTTAAAAAGTTAAAATGTTTGGAATTTTAGAGGCTTTTTCCTCAAAAAAATAAAAATATTACTTTTTTAATATATGCATGCCAAGTCGTGTAGCTTAAAAATCTATCTTTTTTAACTCCCCTCTCTCATTAGCTGTGCTATATGTACAAACGCAGATGATCGACCAAACACAGATGTAAAACAAAAATTAGGACTCTGAGTATTAAGGCCTTATTTGGTTCACCCGAAAAGGGGAAATTTGATTGGATAAAAAAACATATGAGACCCACATGTTTAGATTTTGTCATCTCAAGCTCCTTATCCCACGTTTCTACTGTAAAATTATGATTATCCACCAGATTATTAATACCCCATTCATGTTATTAATAATACTAGGCCCCCTTTGTATTATTAGTACCAGACTCCAGATTATCTTCCATCATTATCTAACGATCAAAAAACTCAAGTAAGGGCGCATAGCCTATTCGTGTCAACCCATGATGAACAACTCTTGTTAGAGAATGTATTGTGAGTAACATGCATAACTGCTTTGGATGAAAGAATAGGTTCATAGAAGTTTATCTTCACCAAATTCCTGCAAACCATGTTATGTTAATTTTATATGTTGATTCATAGTTCAAAAGACACCAATATTGAAGCAATGCATAATCTGTAACTTGTATTCAAATTCCTCTCATTTCTCTAATTTTTCTTCTTTGAAATATGTGGTGAATTATTGGAACAAATGTATTATTTCAAATAAGACGCATCCCGCATAACTTAGAAACAATTTTTTGCTTGCCCTTATATATAAAACTCTATTCTTAGACTTATGTATGTGAGTAGCCCCACGGGGAAGTCTCGCATGCACGAGATCAAGGCTTGGCCCAAGAAATTTGTGAAATTTGGTTTGAAAATTAGTTAACCAGGTGCACGATAGCCGCATCTTTTGCTTCTCTTTCATTATTAATTTTTGACCCGTTTGACTTGGTTTATTACCATATTCATTAGCAATTTCAAATTTCTCGAATTGCGATGTCAGACTTTCTAATTACCTTTTATTAGCCTCAATTTATCCGTTACAAAATTTGACCCCTTTATACCGCAATCAATTATTAACATTTATATATCCGTTGCATAATATCAACTTATTTCTCAGCGTGATTTATTCAAAGATACCCGCTTTATTCCTATTGTGCATGTGTTATCATCCCTATCAATTGAGAAGCCTTCAGTTGTTTTGAATACACCGAAAATCTTCGCTCTCTGTCTTTTTAATTTCTGCTCTATCTGAATACAAGCAAGCGAAAGTTGTTCCTGCATTATCTTCATTGTGGGTGCATACTTGACGGCGAGAAGCTGTGAATCTTGGAGAGTAGACACGTCTAGTCTTACTACATCGAGAAACTTTCTCCGAGGGGTGCGCAATCACTCTTAAGGAGAGTGTACTCTATACATGCCTGCAGCCAGTGATTTTTATCCATTTACAATTTTTCATTAATTTTTCTATCACTAACCAAACATACATTTTATGTTGGAAATGTTGCTTTCTCACTCTAAACATCCATTTTAGTTTTCAATTAGTACTAATTCCATTTTCTTGTATCTCTTGTTTCTCTCCATCGAACAATTTTTCTCTCTCATCGTCAAGTAGTGTTGTCCGTTCACATATTCTCTTTCTATTTTGCAATTAAAAACCAAAAGGGTAATCTTAATTATAAAAGTTATTTTAAATAATACATAATTTTTTAAATAATTAAGAGAAATATTTTATATATTTTTATTAGAGTCACCCTAAATCTAAACTAAAAGTTAATAAAAAAATGTACAAAATTAACTTTCTTTTTAAAAATAATAATTCTCAGACTTTTTATTTGTACAAATTTACTTTATTATTTTTGTCTCTTAACAAGTGAATTATAAAATTATCTGTTAATTTAATACACATAAAAAATGTAAGAATAATTTTATAAATTCATATGCTAGAAAAAAGTGTTTTGGTACAAAAGGGAGTGTAAAAATTATTTCTCTATTTTTTTGGACATTATGTTTATATATTTATTAAGAATATGTTTTTTATGAGAGAAAATGAAAAAATTGCGGCTGAAATAAAGAAATTGAAGTTAAACTAAAGAGAGAGAAAAAAGAATTTAAAAACTAAATTACTAAAAAAAATGAGAACAAGTTGGTATAATCATAGATGGACCTAAGGGAGGGGGATGTGGGCGGTCGTTTTCTCAAAATTTTGAAAAAACTCACTATTATAGTAGTATTAGTTCAAAATATTTCATGATTACATAGGTTCGTCCCTCTAAATTTTTTTTTAAAAAAATTTAATATATGCTCTCCTAAATTAAAATTCTGCGTCCGTCCCTGGATATAATGATTTGCATGTTTAGAATGTGTAAAAAGCTTACCTTTATAGAGATTTAGTTTTTTAAAATTTAAAAAAAATTAAGAAAAATTAATATGTTTGATATAGTTTTTTATAGTAGCTTTTTTATTTTTTTATTAAAATGTCTACTATACCCTTCTTTTTTTATAAAGAAATTGAAGTTAAACTGAATAGACAGAAAAAGAATTAAAAAACTAAATTACTATAAAAAGATGAGAGCAAGTTGGTATAAGTTTGGGTTGTGTAAAAAATTTAACTTTTAAGAGATTTAATTTTTTTTAAAAAGGTTAAATTGTTTGAGTGCTACACGAGGCAAATGTCAACATTAGTTTTTTTTTTCTTTTGTCTAGTAGATTAGCAAATATCCATGACTAAAGACAGTTTAAACATAGTTTAATTATAAAAATAAATTTTTTAAAAATAAATAAGGCTTATAATTGTTAAAGATAACAATGTAGCAAAATAATTAAGTATTTTCACTGAAAACTCTTTGACTTTTAGTAAACTCACTTTTAATTGTAATAAAAAATAGAAAAAATATATATAGAGATTAAAAAATTATGCAACCAACTCTTTGAAGTTTATGGAAAATTATGGATACTGCTAGAGTACCACGTGACACTATTTATATAATAATCTCGACAAATAAAAAGTACGATAGACACTAAGACCATCTGCGGTGAGCATGTTAAATGCTATATTTGCTCTGAGTTTGTTAAAATTAACGAACTAATTTCTTTCCCTCCAACGGTTTAACTAACTTAATGTTAAAACATGTCTGGTTAAAATCTTGCTAACTGCATTGCTAAAGGGCCATTATTTTCTTGAATACACTTATTATATGCATCAAACACTTGTGCATGATGCATATAGATTTGTACATTGAGTGTACCTAGTAAAAAATTTTTGTTGTGCTTATGTATAAAAGTTAACGTAACGCTAACTGCACTATTGGAGCAAAAATATATTATTAAACTAACAATAACTTAAACGCATAAAATTGTATCATATTTTTTTATACTTTTGGTCATATAACACACATTTTAATACACAGATCATTGGAGATAGCCTAAGTAGGTCAACTTTATCTGTCATCTACCTACTAAAAATAGAGTAATATTACACTATGCATATATATAATATTTGTTATTACATAATTAAATAAAAAAATCACATAAATATTAATCCAAAACTACTAAATAATTATTCTCTACCAACGCACAGAAGGCAATATACGCATTTAAGACTAAAGCAAGTTGTTATGCACACTCTGATTTTGTTAACCCAACGGATAGGGATGGCAATTATACCCGTACCCACACCGCCCCCATTTTTCTCGTCCCGTTTTATGCGAGTCTCTCCTGCACCCGTTAGGTAACGGATAGGGGACCGTATTTGCAACCTCCGCCCCGTTTTTTCCCGTCCTGTCCCCAATTAAATAAATTAAATATATTTAATATATAAATATTGTTAGCCCAAGAGTTTCTTAATTTGATTTTGATAATTTTCATAATTTATTTTCTAAGAATAAATGTCTTTAAATGGATAATATTTCATATTTCCAAAATGAAAGTGTTAAC
>JAULJZ010128575.1:0-10981 GCA_032270985.1 Heliamphora pulchella | reverse complement strand
CCACAAACCATCTATTAATTCACTTAAAAACCCTAATATTCAAAATCAATCCAAAATAGCACACACCCAATCCCCAAAAAACCTCAAGAGGAATTCAAATGAACTGCTACCTATAAAAATCGAAATAAACACACTAAACACCCCATTTTCTCAAATCATCAAAAATCTAATAGCGAAGAAAGTTGATGATAAACATCTCCCTTTACGCAAATCATTAGATCTGAACCCTAATTATGGACTAGAACATTAGTCAATGAGGGCAGAAAATCAAGGGGAATAAGAGCCTTACAACGGAGCTTGATTGCGTATTTCGCATCAAACCCAATTTGCATTGAATGAAGAGGAAGAACCCGAAACATGACAGGTAGGAAAACAGAGACGCTAAAAATCAAAAGAACCATGCATTTGAAACTAAACTCTCGACCGATTCTGGATAGACCCATCGAACATCTCTCGCACACCATCACACAAAAAAATCCCTCCCCGTCGAATTCTCCACTGTTAATGAACCCCAAACAAAAAGATAAAAAAATAAAAAAATGAAAAAATGAGAGAGAGAGAGAGAGAGAGAGAGCAAGAGAAATGAAGAGCTAGGGCAAAAAAATATAAATACCTTAAGAGCACAGTGAGATTGGAGGTGATCGGTGGTGATCGGCGATGATTGGTGGTGAGCGATGGTGAGCGGTGGTCGGCAGCGTAGAGAGAGATTTGTGAGAGGCGACAGTGAGAGAGTGAGAGAGAAGCTCTCCAATACTAATTTCGATGCAATTGCCCAAGGAGTCACCGGAGACTGAAGATAATGGCGATTTTCGATGAAATATCAGAAAATGATATTTTCTGGTGAGTTAATTTCACAATTGTAAGTTTCAGTTTGGATTCTGCTCAATAGAATCACATAGAGAAATAGAGAGAGAGAGGAGAGAGAGAGAGAGAGAGGAGCAGATGAAGGTTTGAGAAGAACTCCGTGCGTGCTTGAGAAATGTGAGAGGCGACAGTGAGAGAGTGAGAGAGAATCCATCGTGAGGCGACGTTCGGAGAGAAGCTGAGAGTTTAGAGGCAACATTCGGCGGGGTTTCAGAGAGGCACCGACTGAGTGACTGTGAGATGAGAGGTGCAGAGAGCGAAGTGAGAGAGTGAGGCGACGCTCGGCGGAGTGTCAGAGAGGCACCGTTGGATGATAACATGTGATCAACGTTCGGCAGGGTGATCGACGTTCGGCGAGGTGTTTGCTGTTGGATTGTTCCTCTCAAGCCTCTGTTCTGTTTCTCCCTTCTTTGTTTCTCATTTGAAGCCTCTCCCCCGTTGGATCAAGAAGACAAAAGTGCCACCGTTGGATGAAAAAGACAAATGTCCCATCATTCTGCTGTATTGTATAATAGATATATGAATTGCGTAGATGATGGCATATTTATTTTATTTATCTTAAAATTTTAATTAATTCAAAATTTTGATTTTAATTAAAATATTTTATAATGAAAAATAAAATTATGTTTTTTTAATTAATTAATTTTAATTAAATGGTAAAATTTTAGATATTTTATTTTTTTACAAATTATCACGTTTAAGATAATTTTTCATAAAATCGAATATCTTGGAAAAACATGAGAATTAATTCTGAATTTTGAATTAATTAAATAAAAAAATATTTAATCGAAATAAATTATTATTTTTTAAAAAATATGGAATGAAAAATAAAATAAATAAATATTTTTAATCAATACCTTAGCTGAAAATCTGAAAGAAAAAAACTGTGTATTTATTAAATATTATTTGTTACGCATTTAAATATGAAAAGATAGTTTGGTAAATTAGAATAATTGGAATCGTGTATATGGGAAGATGTTTAATTCTTTCAGATCGTGTGATTTTCGAAATTAATAAATTTATTTTAATTAAACGAATTTTTATAACCCTCAAAATGTTTTAAAATCTAAGTGGGAGGAGGAATTTATTTACATATAAATCTCACGGTCTCCATCACCAATTTGTAGGCGATGCAGTTAAACCCTACGTATTAGCATAAGGCCTTCCTCCCCATTGGACAGATTAATTGCGGTATCTCCAATACAAACTTTCTTTAAGGATAATTCCGTATAATTATTAGTGTAGATCACTTCTCTATCTGAAGGGTTCATTGCGAAGCGATTGATTTGGAATTAGGTGATGGTTTATACTTAACTATGTATAATAGTATCCTCTTCATCTAAGTCACTGCTATTATATATTGGACCGAAGTTATGTCAGCTATTTAATTTTACTTGGCAGGGTCAGTTGCCTAAATAGTAAAATTAAAAATAATTGGCATGTCTGGACAAACGATGATTAGTAGATGTCCACCCATCGTGGCATACTATTCACAGGTATCCAGGTTGTAAACGAATTAATTTTAAAATGGTAGAGAAAATCAAATTAAAATGAATTCAAAGTTTTTCTCATCATAATTAAAGGTATTTAATTATGTGATTCATGGATTAAAATGGCTTTCAACCGACTTGATTTAATAATCAAAGAAAAGAAACTTACGGAACCAAATCTTGTTGACTGAAAAAGTAACTTGGATATAGGTTTAACTACCAATGGTATTCCTTTAATACCAGAAAATATGTTTGTTTCAGAAAAAAGTTCTTCCTCTAGGCCGAAAAGCATTAAAAAGAAAAAGGTTCAGAAATAGGGAAACACAGTTTTCAGGGTAGTTAGTGGGCCACAGACAGATATGAAAAAGTCGAAAGGCAGATTTTTTCATTGCAACCAAACAAAGCATTAGAAAAAAATTTGTCCAGTATTTTTCAGAAGGCAGAACAAACAGGGTAATTTCTGTTCACTAGTTGTCGAAACACGTTTAGCGATGTTATCTACCAGAACCTGATGTGTAGATACGAGAGCCACTGATCATGTCTGCAATTCATTGTAGGGGTTTCAGGAAACCCGACAACTTAGTGATGGAGAGATTTACCTCAATATGGGCAATAATACAAACGTAACAGCTGTTGCAGTGAAAGATATCACTCTCAGTTATAGTGGAGATAGAGTTTTAATATTGACAGATTGTCTTTATGTACCTTCTATTAGAAGGAACTAAGTTTTCATTTCCAGATTGGTTAAAGACAGATATTTGGTTTATTTTAATAACTCTATGGTTATTAAGGATAATAAATAGGTTATTTGTTCTGGTACATTGGTGGATAATTTTTATGTTATTACTCTAATCTCTCCTATACTACAACTAATTGAAATGAATAACACATCTAATTTACCATATAAGAGAAAGTTTCCTTCCTTAATGAACCAAACATTTCTTTGGGACTTACACTTGGGTCATATTATTCTAAAAATGATAAACAGACTAGTACCAGATGGACCTTTGAGTTCATTGAAAGTGGAGACACTTTCAGCCTATAAATCTTGCTTAGAGGGTAAGACGACTAGGAGGCCCTTTTTGGCTAAAGGCTATAGAGCTAAAGAACCATTGGAGCTGGTTCATTCTAATGTCTGTGGTCCTATGACAATTCGGACTAGAGGTGGCTTTGAGTACTTCGTTAGTTTTATTGATGACTACTCAAGGTATGGATACATTTACTTGATGCACTGTAAGTCTGAATACTTTGAGAAATTTAAAGAAGTCAAGACGGAGGTGAAGAAGCGTCTGGGTAAAAGCATCAAATCACCATGATCCGACCGTGGTGGGGATTACCACTTTGGAGAGTTAAGGGACTTCTTGTCATCTGAGGCGATTACATCCCAGTGGACTGCATGTGGCACTCCGTAGCAGAATGGTGTAGCAGAAAGAAGGAATAGGATTCTTATGGAGATGGTAAGGCCTATGATGAGTAATTTAGATTTAGTTGATTCATTTTGGAGACTCGCTATAGAGACAGTGGCTTATATTCTGAATTTGGTACCTTCTAAGTCAGTGCCTTCTACTCCCACAGAATTGTGGACTGGGCGTAAGCCTAATCTAAAACACATTTGGATTTGGGGGTATCCAGCACATGTGCTGAAAAGGAACATAAGTAAGTTAGAACCGATGACAGAAGTCTATTTTTTTGTGGAGTATCCCAAGGGAATGAAAGGTGGTCTGTTTTATAATCCTTGGGATCAGAAGGTCATTGTTAGCACCAATGCCTGATTCTTGAAAAAGGATTATATTATGGACCACAGGCCCAGCAGGGTGCTATGCACGGGGTTCTGATTCTGCACAGCGTGTTACAGATAGTACACAGACACGGTAGTGCTTCATCGTAGTGGGATGGTTGTTCATCAACCTGATCGGTATATGTTCATTGGAGAGTCTTTTAACAGGATCCCGGCGGTCATGCCCCAAAATCTAGGGTCACGTGAAAAGCCCACCGAACTACCATTTTTTTTAAAAAGATAAAACTTTTACTGATAAAACAACTGTCCAAAATTATACAGCCTTTGAAATTTAAAAGAGTACCTAAGGTTCACTTTTAGAGCAACATGCATACCTGTCTATACATATATAATAAATAGCCTCAAGGCCTACAAAACATGCCTTCAGAACACATGCGACATATATGTGAATACATGTTCGTATAACAAAAAGGAACACTATATACTAGTGTTCCTGCCACCACGGGCACAGCTAGATCAACTCCACATGATCATCAACCCCTGAAAAAGGTTCTAACAAATCCCACTACGTGAGCCGAAACCCAATTGAACAGACTATGATGTAGTAAAGTAGGATATGCAATCACATATTAAAACTTGACTCAACCACAAGAGCATCAAAAGAGTTTTACTTCATAAAACCCTAAGTTTTCCAACTTCAAAACTAAGCATTTCAACAATGCTAATAACGCTTTATAGTTAAAGAAAAACAGTAACCAAAATGTTATTTTTCCCACTCGAATCACACACCGAGGAAAGATAAATGAATCCTATGTACTGACTCCGTCACAAAGGGACAAATGTAATAACTATAGACTCCTGCCCATTACCTATTCTTGAATCATTTAAGACCTGTTACGTAATGAAAAGTTCTATGTGGAGCTACCACAACGTAACTGCTTAATTTATGGGCCCGGAACCCAAAGGTACAAAGCACCCACCACCTCATTTACGAGGATTAACCCGAAGGCACGAAACACCAACTCTGTGCACGTTTCTGGACTTCCACCGAGGGTAAATCGTACCACATACCCGCTATCCCGGTACATCTATAGAATCATTTAAAAATAAACTCGTAGCTTAACTACGAAAATATTTCAAACAGTTATACATTAAACATGTATAAATATCCAATGGCAAACTGCCATGGTCATCCACAAACAAACTCCCAAGGAACATGAAATTTGATAAAAAGTTCCAATGAGAATAAAAAATAAGCTTTTCCAAGACATTTGGCCAAAAGCAGATGAAAAACGGTTAAGAGAATTTGATATATGCTCACTCTTTTGGTCATAACTTTTTCTACAAAAAGAATTTTATTGTGAGAGTGGTGTCATTGGAAAGAAGACTTCCGGGGTTTCAATTTGAGAACAAAAATGACCCCGTTCTGAGTCCGAATGAGGGAGATACATCAATTTTAAAAACAAACTTTCAACTAGTGAAAAATAGACCGCGGGCTAGACCGCTCGAGCGGTCTGTCAGCGGTCAGCAACCCGAGGGCATCCCAAGACCACCCTTTGGACTGCATGAGCGGTTCCTCAAGCGGTCCTATGCCAGAAACTGATCTTTTTACTCAAAAAGGAAGCCTACAACCATCCAACAACCATCCAAACCTAAAATCAAAGCAACCGAACTCTCTTTCAAAACCCTCGGACATACATAAGCCCAAAACCACCAAGAATCACCGAAAGAAACACCTCGAAAACTCATTTCATGCAACCGAAAATGATCAAAAAAGGTTTTAAGAACAAAACCCAACCTTTTTTGAAACATAAAACAACTTTTCATACATTTTGGGATGGTAAAAACATACACGATTATACGTAACACCCTTTAAAGACAACATAGTCTAGGTTCCTACATTGGTAAGTTAAAAACTCGATGCTTCAATCCACATGCAAAATCAAACTTCGTCGGAACGAAATTTTGTCCGGATGAAAGCGTAACCCACCACGAGAATACTAAGGATTCACTATCCGATTGTCGAAAACCAAGCCTCGGGCCCCCGAGAAGTTAAAGAGAAGGCAGAGCTTTCTTTAGGGAAAAAGAAAACTTAGCTTTATAAGTTATGAAAATATCTTTTGAAAATATCTAAAGTGAGATATTTATAGGCCATGAAAATATATTTTATTTTTTTAAAAATTCGTGCCACAACACCTAACGGCCCCAATTACCAACCCTACATGCATTTTAAAATCCGAACATGCATAAAAATAGATAAACATGCTGTTCTACAACACATAAGCATAAATGAACACACCGAACATGCATGTATATATATATCACAAAAAATAAACGAACCCGGGTCTCACAACTCTCCCCTCCTTAAGGAATTTTGTCCCCAAAATTCACTACAAGGTTGCAAGGTAAACAACTCCGGGTATCTAACATAAACCCCAGACTCAAGCTCTGACGTCGCTTTCTCAACCACATGATTAGGCCATAGGACCTTGACAAAAGCAATTGTTCTCCCTGTCAACACTTGCTCCTTTGTGTCTTGAATCTTTACAAAATGCTCCTCATATGTGACATCCTCATCAACTCGCAGCTCAGCCTAATCCAGAGCATGTGAAGAGTCAGGCTCGTACCTCCAAAGCATGTATCTCAAAAGGTCCAATAAAGTGCGGTGATTGCTTCCTGCTATAGCTAAACCTCATGAAACGTGGCGAGACCATCAGAAATACGTGATCCCACCATAAACTCTAAAGATCTCCTCCTCTGATCTGCATAACTCTTCTGGCGACTCTGAGCTGTCACTAGATGCTGGCGAATCACAGCGATCTTCTCTGTCATCTCCCGCACTAAGCGGGGTCCCAAAACAGTGGTCTCTCCCACGTCTGTCCAACGCACAAGAGACCTACACGGTCTACCATACAAAGCCTTATACGGTGCCATCCCTATACTGGATTGATAACTATTGTTGTATGCAAACTCTGCCAATGGTAGATGATCCTCCCAAGAACCCCTAAAATCGAGTACACAAGCCCTCAACATATCCTCCAGAATCTGTATGGTCCTCTCAGACTGACCGTCTATCTGTGGGTGAAAAGCTGTACTAAAGGTCAAGCTCGTTCCCAAGGCCACCTGAAGACTCTGCCACAAGCGTGATCTAGAGCGCGGGTCTCGATCAGAAATAATAGTCACAGGTACCCTGTGTAGCCGGACTATCTCACGGACATACAACCTATCCAATCTGTCCACCGAATCCTTCACATGAATGGGAAGAAAGTGCGCCGATTTCGTCAACCTATCAACCACCACCCAAACAACATCATGTTCATTCAGCGATCGAGGAAGTCCTGATACAAAATCTATCATGATGTTCTCCTACTTCCATTCAAATATTGGCAACGGCTGTAACAATCCTACCAGTCTTTGGTGTTCTGCCTTTATTTACTGACAAGTAAGGCACCGAGACACAAATCGGATCACGTCTCTCTTCATTCCCGTCCACCAGAACTGACGGTGCAAATCGTGATACATCTTTGTGCCTCCTGGATGCACTACAAGACGTGAATGATGAAAATCTTACAGCACCTCAACACGGCACGACTCTGGCACAAACCATCTCCCTGTCAATCTCAAACTCTGATTTGGGCTCACAACCCGTCCCATTGTGTCCTTTCCACTAGCAATGCAGTTGTATCATCTGAGCCTCCTATTCTGTTTGTTGAGCCTCTAGCATGCGTGCAACCAATACGGGCCGTGAAGCTACTAAAAATAAGGTCGTACCTCTCCTTGTCTCCCTGAGACACAGATCAAACTCCCCAACCTCTCCAAGAATGTCCCACTCGCGTATAGCCACAAAACCTAACGAACCATGAGATCTCCTACTAAGAGCGTTGGCCACAACATTGCCCTTCCCCGAATGTTACTGCAAGTTAAAATCATAGTCTTTCAACAACTCCATCCATCGTCGTTGGCGAAGATTCAAGTCTTTCTGTGAAAACAAGTATTTTAAGCTCTTGGGATCAGAAAAAAACTCGAAGTGCTCACCATAAAGATAGTGACGCCATGTCTTCAAAGGAAAGACCACGGCTGCCAACCCCAGATCATGTGTGGGATATTTCTTCTCATGTGTCTTCAACTGTCGAGAGCTATAGGCCACAACCATACCTCCCTGCATCAGGACGCAACCCAGACCATCATGTGACACGTCACAGTACACTATGTAACCTAAACCTCACTCAGAAATAATCAATACTGGGGCACTGGTCAATCTCTTCTTCAACTCCTGGAATGCCGACTTACAGAACTCATTTCACACAAACATGACTCCCTTTCGCGTAAGACGCGTCATCGGTGCTGCAAGTCTAGAAAAGTCCTTCACGAACCGCCGATAGTAACCTACCAGACCCAGAAAACTGTGGAACTCAAAGACATTCTTCGGTAGCTGCCAATCCATCACGGCGTCAGTCTTTGATGAATCCACCGATACCCCATCCTTTGACACCACGTGTCTAAGAAATCTCACCTCTGACATCTAAAACTCGCACTTCTCGAACTTCGCATACAAGCGATGCTCTCTCAGAAGCTGTAGCATAATACGTAGATGCTTCTCATGCATCTCCCTCGTGGGTGAATATATAAGGATATCATCCACAAATACCACCACAAAGCTGTCCAGATACTGGTGAAAGATGCGGTTCATCAAACCCGTAAACGTCGTAGGAGCATTAGTAAAACCGAACGGCATAACCAGAAACTCATAATGACCATAACGAGTCCAAAAGGCAGTCTTCGCTATGTCCTCGTCCCTAATCCTCAGCTGATGGTACCCTGACCTCAAGTTTATCTTCGACAAGTAGCGCATCTCTTTAACTGATCAAACAACTCGTCAATCCTCGGCATAGGATACTTATTCTTCACCGTTACCTGATTTAGCTTCCGGTAATCAATACACAATCGTAAGGATCCATCCTTCTTCTTAAAAAAAAGAGCTGGAGCTCTCCCACGGCGACGTACTCGAATGTATAAACCTTTTGTCAAGCAACTCCTGCAGTTACACCTTGAGTTCTCGTAACCCAACCGGTGCAAAGCAGTAAGATGGCATAGAGATGGGAGCAGCTCCAGGAACCAGATCAATAGAGAACTCCACATCAGGGCTCGGTGACAACTCGAACAAATCATCTGGAATGACATCTGGGTAATCACAAACCACATGGGGTAACTCCCCTCGAACCCTAACTGTATCATCCAACCTGAGAGAAAAAAAGAGAAAACCCAAGTCCCCTCGATTCCGAGTAACTCTCGGCATAGACACCAAGCCCTCATCCCGACCACCCACAAAACAAAAGCAATCATTGTCAGTCGTACAGATCGACACCCACCATCGCTCACAATCTACAAAGGCATGATAGGTAGTTAGCCAGTCCATCCCTAGGATGACCTCAAACGTGGTCATGTCTAGAATGATAAAGCCAAACTCTAAACAATGACCGGCGACCCCTAACTTGCAGGATCTACAAACTCTACTCAATACCACATTTCTACTAATTGGGGTCTCTATGCTCAACACACTACCCAATGAGTCTGCCTCCAACCCCAATGCAGATGCAAAAGCAGAAGAAATAAATGAATGTGATGCTCCCGTGTCGATAAGAACACTGACCCATGATCTATATACTAGGAGAGTACCTCTGATCATGGATGGAGTAGCTGTAGCATCGAACACAATTGGGGCTTTGGAAGCACTGGAATCCACAAGGACATATGCTCTACCCTGTGATGCTCTACCCTGTCCACTATAACCCTGAGCTGTCGACTGCCTCACAGACTATGCTGAGGCACCTCCTTCTACAAATCTAGACGTCTGAGCCCTAGGTTGTTGCAAAGTATGTCATCTCTAGGCGGACAAAACAACCGATGCTCCAGTCAGACTCTAAATACTCCCTCATCGGGGACAGTATCTACGAATGTGCCCAGACTGACCACACTCAAAACATATTGGTGGGTCTCTCCCCAGTAACTGGGCAAGCGCTGAACTCTGAACTTGAACCTTCTGCGGGCACTTAGCTGAAGGATGCCCTGGCTGTCTGCATCGATAACATATAAGCTCCCTCTGCTCCAGCCTTCCTATCGAGGCCACTGAAAGTGCAGGTGTGAACAACTGTGGTTGATATGAACGCACAGACTAAGAACTCGGTCTAGACGACCTCGGTATTTGTTCCTTCGCACCTGAAACTATGTACCTCATGCTGCTGGCTCTTACTCTCCTTAGCTCTGCAGCTCTCTGCCATCGAGTTTTCTACTCGGATAGTAGCTTCCACCATCTCAATGTAGACACACAAACCCAATGCTGCAATTCTATCTTTGATAAAAAATCGAAGGCCCCTTTAAAATCTTTTAGTGTGTAACTCCTTCGTTGACACCATCTCAGATGCAAACCACAACAGATTCGAGAACTTGGCCTCATACTGGACCATTGTGAGGTTTCCCTGAACAAGGGAAAGAAACTCCTCTCTGTATGTATCTCTTGAAGAACTCGAGAAATACTTCTCTAGAATGGCCCTAGTAAAAGCGGCCCACGTACCGTCCACCATGGTTTTGGCAAACTTCCACCACTCTCTTGCATCCCCCCAAAGTTGAAACGCTGCCAACTTAACCCGTAAGACATCCTCCTCGATCTCCATAGTATCTGAGATTGTTGTGGTTACTTTCAACCATTCTGTAGCAATTTTGGTGTCTAGCTCCCTAGAAAAGGTTTGAGAGTCCAACTGTCGAAATTCCCTTATAGCCGCAAAGGCCTTTGGCTCAAGAGCCCGCACTCCTGCCCTAGATGCCTCAGCCATTGCTCTCATTGTAGCAAGCATCTCCTGTATAACGTCAGCACCGCCCACCTGTTCCTGTG
>JAULJZ010128564.1:0-32032 GCA_032270985.1 Heliamphora pulchella | reverse complement strand
TTCATTCAAATCTAATACCAATTGATATAAATTATGAGCACAATTTGATCTTATGAATTTCAAAAATTATTTATGACGAAAAAATATAAACATCTAGAGCTCATTGTCATTATATTTAATGAGTATGAAAATTGAGTATTAAAGAATTAATGTATAGTATGAAATGATATTTTCAACAAAGATATTTATGCTCTAATTTGCATATGTATGACTTTCAAAAAGATATTTACTCTCTAAGTCATAACACATAAGAGTTTCAGCAAAAATATAATGCATGACCTAAGCACAAGAAAAATATTATGATCCATATTAAGAGCATATTACTATGTTCAATGATCCAATTTATGTAAAAATGTTATTTAGCTATTTTACATGCAAAGAGTTATTTTTCATAATAAAAGAGGTACAAAAGTGCATAGGAAAGATTATACCATTTGAGTTTTCATTGATCACTTTGTCAAGTTTTAAGCAATATTCTATTTTGAATCTTGACTTAACATCCAACACGTGCTTTGGGCTTCCACTTACTATGATATATTTGATTGCTCGAGTGGAAGCATGCAAGCACCAACAAAACCGATTTCGGTGGGATCTTTTGGTATCCATACCTTCTTGAGTCCATGAGGGTTAGCACTTGGATTACATTTTACTTTTCAAATAATATTTTATAAAAATCGCTTTTTCCTCTATAAGGGCAATTATATCTAATATGACCATTTTTCATATAATATAAATAACTAGTTTTGGAATGATAATTTTTTGAATAGGTACTACTTGAAGAAGACTCTAAGTTTTTAATTTTCCTCTTTAACTCTATAATCTCATTTTCGTTGCAAGAGGATTTTATTCTTTTAAGATCATCTCTTCAATGATTATTTTCTTCTTCAATGGTAGAAATTTCAATTTTATGATCTTTTTCAAAAATATCATAAGATGATTTTAACTCAATGAGTTCCTTTGAAGGATTTTCAATTTTCATTTTCAAAGAAGCATTTTTCTTGCCTAACTTCAAAAAATATTTACGTAAATCATAAAACTCCTTTTTAAGTTACTCATATGTAGGAAATGATTTATCACGTGATTCATCACTACTAGAATTTAATTTATTTGAAGTACTTGTAGTTTTAGAATTTATTTCACCAATGCTATGTGCCACATAATAAAGATTTACTTCCTCATTGGATGAATTCTCATTAGAAGTGCTTGAGTCAAGTTGATTTCATGTTGTAGCCTTCATAGCTTTCTTCTTCTTCTTTTTGGAATCTTTTCTTCTTAACTCCTTTTTACTTGAGTCACTTTTGTACATCTTTGAGCCTTGGAGTTTTCTTGCAAGCTTTTTATCCTTCTTTAGAAATCATCTAAGCTTTCTAGTGATAAGTTGCATATCAAGATCTTCGTTCTCTTCATCACTAGTGTTCTCATTCGATGCTTTGAAAACAACCATCTTTCCTTTGTTGAACTCGATTTTTCTATCATTGATTTCTATCTCATAGGTAAGGAGTGACCCGATGAGGTCATCCAAGGTCATCTTCTTCAAGTCTTTAGCTTCCGTGATGGCTACAGCTTTAGCTTCCCATGCTGGTGGCAAACCTCTAAGTACTTTTCTCAGTAATTCATAAGAAGGTAAGTCTTTCCAAGAGCATGCATAAATCGAGTATACATGTCAGAAATTGATTCATGAGTGTGCATCTTAAAAGACTCATATTCACTTGTTATGTGAGACCCTGACCCATTTTATTTTTTGGCGTTTCCAGATGCCCATTACATGTTTTGGTTTGAGCATGTTTTTTTATTGCTTTTCATATATGATCAGGCTTAGATATGCATGCGGGATAGGTTTCCGGCGCCGTGGGCCATTGTGGCGTAAATTTCAAAAACAAAATTTCAAGAAAACGATATTTTGGAGGCCTATAAATACTGGAGTTAGATATTTTCAAAAGTTATTTTTCAAAACTTTTCCAACAAGTTTCCTATTTTCTCTCTGCCTTCTCTCTAAGTTATCGGGGGACCGGGGCTCGATTTTCAACGATCCAACAACGGATCCTTGCTTTTGGCACAGTGAGCTATGCATTCATTCGGACGAAATTCCATTCCGGTAAAGCTTAATTTTGCACATGGTTCGAGGTATCGAGTCTTAAACTCACCGAGGTAGAATTCTAGACCCTACTGCTGTATAAGGGTGCTACGTGTAATCGTGTGAGTTTTTAACGGTTAGATTGTTGTAGATCTGATCTTGTTTAAAAGTTGGGTTTTTGGGTTTAAAACCTATTTTTGTTGGTTTCGGTGGATGAAATCGGGTATCGGGAGTTTCTTTTGAGGTTTTAATGCTAGGCCTGGGCGTGTGTATGCCCGAGAGTGTTAAATCGGTGTTTAGAGACGTTGATTTGAGGTCTAAAGGATAGAACCCGTAGCTCAAAATTGGTGTTCACCCCAGTTCAGTCCACTGAACCTATGAGTTCAGTCGACTAGATCTTCGTTCTTGAGTTCGGTTGACTAGACCGTGGGGTTCGGTCGACTGGACAGTGCTTGAGACTTTCTTCGTGGTTTCCAGTGTGTTGTTCAGTCGATTGGGGGTTGGGTCCAGTCGACTGAAGTGCTGGGGTGTGTTTTTTGTGGTTCTGTGGTTGAGTTTTGGTTTTCGATTGGTGTTCTATGGTATTTAATTGATTAATTTATGAGAATTAGTCGATTTAAATACCTATGAATTCCTTTAAGGGTTCGGTTGGTCGCGTGGTGGTTTGGGGGTCGTGTTGTGGCCTCGGATGTTTCGTTTAGATGTCATCCTCGGGGGTGGCATGCATGGTTAGATGCGGGTTGTTTGGGCACGATTTTGTGCGTAGTCCTTGTGCATCGTTGGTTGTGGGGCATGTTAGAGCACGTGGCACCTTTGGAGAAAAGGTGATGTTAATGACCTCATGGTTTGAGGGGCTTAATGTAGCCTTCCAGTTAGGTTTGGTTATATGGGTAATCGGTTATCCCTGTGGGTGGATGTTGAGTTTTGTGGCTGGTGATGTCACGGTTTGAGGTTATATGGTTATGTGGGCTCAGAGTTGGCTTTATGAATTTGTAACTGTAGTTTATTATGCATGGATTTTGTGTGTGGATTACATGGTTTGGTATCGTTACGTGTACCGTAGTTGCATGCATTAAAACTCAAAAGTTTTATAGGCATAGTTATGTGGCATATGAGAAACAGATGCATGTGATGCATGTTGCATGAGTTACAGGTTTTGTGTGAGTCGCGTGTGTAACATGTGACGTGATTTGTGTAACGTAGTGATAGTACGTAATTTTATGCATTTAAATCCTGTTTAGGTTATGCATAGGTGTACGGAATGAGATAGATGAACACGTGGTTTGGTAAATGTTAGCTCTGGATGACGGTGCATTCGTTACGGCTGAGGTCCTTCGGTTGAAGTCCGTAAAGGTTAGGGCTGTGATCCATCGATTGAAGTTCGTAAAGGTGTGTTTGGTAAGGCTGAGGTCCTTCAATTGAAGTCCATAAAGGTACATTGACGAGGGCTGTGGTCCTACGGTGAAAGTCCATGAAGATTTGTGTGATCCACAGGTTGTGTGCGTTGCATAGTTGGGGGCTGTGGTCCTTTGGTAAAAGTTTGAGAAGGTACATGGATTGCATGAATTGCATTGTGGGATGGATAGACCAATTTTTAATTGTTTTTAAGAGTCGTGTGAATCGCGATCTAAAAACCCTTTTTCAACTATTTTCAAGGCTCCTGTGAGTGAGTCAAAAGATGGTTTGTATCCTCGCTTTCCAGTTTGCATGGGAAAATTGTTTTAAAGGCTTGAAAGAGAGTCTAAATCTGCATTACAATTTTCAAGCATGTTTTGTTTATATTGCATGCATGTCTAGTTTCTATTGAGCCTTGGCTCATGGTGTGGGATTTGATTATCTTTAAGTACTGGTCACACTGGTTAATCTGGAAGTGCTGGAGCGGTGGAAGTGTTGTAGTCTTCCTTTTATTTTTATTTGTATCATGTATGCTTAATACATGTTTCTCGGCGTTAGAGCCATGAAATGTATGTCGTTTGGCATTTATATACAATGCGTGTATGTTTATTTTGAGAGTATATTCTCGGGCTCGGTGTTGTGGTTGTTTGTTTATGAGTGCTTCACATGGCCCAGAGTTTGGGGCGTGACAACTTTGTATCAGAGCTCTGGGTTCGAATACCTAAGAGCCGTGTGAAGAGGTTACATCAGCGTGTGAGGTTGATTGCGTGTGCTTGGCTGCATGTGTTTAGATATTTTGATAACATGTACGTGCTAGCATGTTAAGCATGAGGATGTTGTGTATATGTGAGCATGGGGGTTGAATCTTAGGAGTGATCGTCTTGCCTTTGGGCGTTTGGATTAACGAATTTGGGAGCCTAGTTTGAAAAGTGTTTAGCTGACGTGATTTTTAGCAGGGAATCTGAGTAGGTTATCCAAATTGACATGTCATTTTTGTTGGTTCTCCTCAGTACGTGGCGTTGTTTAGCATGAACCTATGTGGCTATCTGTTAGCATGCTTATGTGGTTAAAAGTTTACATTCATGCTATGTGCTACGTCTTATGTGCTATTTTCTTTCATATAGATGAGATGTCGGCGAGACGAGGGTGAGGCCGTGGCCGTGCTGTTGGCCACATGGATATTCTTATCCCTGATGCTAGGGATGCAAATGCTTCCCTTGGACCGATGGACGCGACGAGGTTGTTGTGTGAGCTGGTTGGTTCTATCCAGCAGCTAGTTAGAGGTGAGATTGTTAGAGATAGAGAGGGAGTGCCTGAGCCGAGGGCTACAGTACCGATGCAGGAGTTCAGGCGCATGGATCCGCCTACCTTTGTGAGAGATCCTGATCCTATTGTGGCGACATAGTGGCTGGAGTTGGTGACTCGGATCCTGAACACATTACAGATTGAAGAGGACGAGTTATGGGTTTTATTTGGCACCTTTCAGTTGAGGGGCGCTGCTCATCAGTGGTGGAGATATGCCAGAATGACTGTGGGAATAAGATGGGCAGCTTTTACAGGTGTGTTTTTGGGGAAATACTTGCCGGCGTCGAAGTGGGATTTGTACAAGGAGGAGTTCTATACTCTTACCCAGGGGGCCATGGATGTTATGCAGTACGAGGCCAGGTTTAGATGTTTATCCTCGTTTGCTCCAGAGTTGGTGAGCACAGACGAGTTGCGGTCTATAAGGTTTAAGCCGGACTTGAGGCTGGCAATTAGGGAGCGTGTGGTTGCATTAGGGCTCCGGGTGTTTACAGAGCTGCTGGAGGCAGCAACGAGGGTGGAGAACATGATGACTGAGATTCGAGCTTCCACGGAGATCGGGACACTAAAGGATGGGACTGAGGCACAGACTGGTGGGCGTTCTAGCAGGAGGTAGAGGTCCTTTGGTCCTAGCTTTCATCCATCTGGATTACCATAGTAGTTCTCTACACCAGCACCATCAGTGGTTTCATCTGGGAGATTAGAGCAGAGGGAGTTGATTTGATATCAGTGTAGGCAGTTGGGGTACTGTGTGTTAGAGTGCCCGCAGCCAAGGAAATCTTAGGGTTCATGGATTCAGTCACAGGGGAGGAGTCATAGATTTATTATGGATGTGGCAAGCCTGGACATGTTCGTAGGAACTGTCCCCAGAGAGAGAGTGCACCGAGTACAGTGGGCGCGCCAGCAGGTTCATTTGTGCAGGATCGATAACAGCATCCAGCGGTTCAGACTTCCTTGATTGCAGGTGGGAGTACATCAGTTCAGTCAGTACGGCAGCCGACAGCGTCGAGTTCTGGTAGACAGGACAGAATGGGATTCCCCCGAGCGTATTCTCTTATAGCTCTTAATTCTTCTAGGGCACCAGTTATATCGGATAATGCAGATCTGCCTTCAGCGAGCAGAGGTACTTTCTGAGTATGCATGCCTTAGGCCCGCTTTTCTTTGCATATGTTTGAGAGTTGGTGGTGGTTTCCATGGGTGGTGCGCTATGTTGAGGCAGCGGTTGATGATGATGTGAGGTTAGGGTGAATTGTAGATCCCGTGCCTTTGAGATAGTTAGCCGCTGTCTAGGATGCCTGATCTTGTTTGACTATATCCTAGGAATGATTTGGCTGACCATCTCGTGTGCTTGTGTCGATTGTGATTGACGTGGTTGTTTCTTTTGACCTTATGTTGAATTTTGGGCTCGTGTGCCTATGTCGATTGTGATCGACGTGGTTATTTCTTTTGACCTTATGTTGAATTTCGGGGACGAAATTCCTTTAAGGGGGGTAGAGTTGTGAGACCTTTACCCATTTTCTTTTTAGGTATTTCTGGATGCGCGTTACGTGTTTTCGTTTCAACATGTTTTTATTACTTTTGATGCATGATCGGGCTTAGATATGCATGCAGGGTAGGTTCCCGGGGCCGTGGGCCGTTGTGGTGAGTATTTCAAAAAAAATTTCAAAAAGAAGATATTTTAGAGGCCTATAAATATCTTGACTTAGATATTTTCAAAAGATATTTTTCAAAACTTTCCAACTAGCATCATGTTTTCTCTTTGCCTTCTCTTCAAGTTCTCGGGGGCCTAGGGCTTGGTTTTCAACGATCCAACAACAGATCCTTGCTTTTGGCACAGTGAGCTACGCGTTCATCTGGACAAAATTTCATTCTGGTAAAGCTCGATTTTGCACATGGTTCGAGGCGTCGAGTTTTAACCGCACCGAGGTAGGATTCTAGACCCTACTGCTATATAAGGGTGGTGCGTGTAATCGTGTGTGTTTTTAACGGTTAGATTGCTGTAGATATGATCTTATTTAAAAGTTGGATTTCGGGTTTAAAACCTATATTTGTTGGTTTCGATGGGTGGAATCGCGTATTGGGAGTTTCTTTTGAGGTCTTAGTGCTTGGCCTAGGCGAGTGTATGTCCGACGTTTTTGAATCGGTGTTTGAAGGCGTTGATTTGAGGTCTGGAGGCTAGAAACCGTAGCTCAAAAATCGTGTTTGCCCCAGTTTAGTTGACCGAACTTATGAGTTCTGTTGACTAGATCTTGGTTCTTGAGTTTGGTCGACTGGACCGTGGGTTTCGGTCGACTGGACAGTGCTTGAGGCGTTCTTCATGGTTTCTAGTGTGTTGTTCAGTTGACTGGGGGTTGGGTCCAGTCGACTGAAGTGCTGGGGTGTGTTTTTGGTGGTTCTGTGGTTGGGTTTTGGTTTCCGATTGGTGTCCTATAATATTCAATTAATTAATTTATGGGAATTAGTCGATTTAAATACCTGTGGATTCCTTTTGGGGTTCGGTTGGTCGCGTGGTTATTTGGGGGTCGTGATGTGGCCTCGGATGTTTCGTTTAGGTGTCGTCCTCGGGGGTGGCATGCATGGTTAGATGCGGATTGTTGGGGCACGGTTCTGTGCGTGGTCCTTGTGCATCGTTGGTTGTGGGGCATGTTAGTGACCGTGGCACCTTTGGAGAAAAGGTGATGTTAGTGACCTCATGGTTTGAGGGGCTTAGTGTAGCCTTCTTGTTAGGCTTGGCTATGTGGGTTGGCGGTTGTCCCTGTGAGTTGTTATCGGGTTTTGTGGTGGGTGATATCACGATTTGAGGTTATATGGCTATGCGCACTTAGAGTTAGCTTTATGCATTTACAACTGCGGTTTATTAATCATGGATTATGTAAGTGGATTACATGATTTGGTATCGTTACGTGTACCGTAGTTGCATGCTTTAAAACTCAGAAGTTGTGTATGCATGGTTATGTGGAATATGAGAAACGGATGCATGTGATGTATGTTGCATGAGTTGCAGGTTTTGTGTTAGTCGCGTGTGTAACATGTGACATGGTTTGTGTAAGTAGTGATAGTACGTGGCTTTATGCATTTAAATCCTATTTAGGTTATGCATAGGTGTATGGAATGAGATAGATGAACATGTGGTTCGGTAAATATTAGCTCTAGCTGACGGTGCATTCGTTTGGGCTGAGGTCCTTCGGTTGAAGTCCGTATAAGTTAGGGTTGCGGTCCTTTGGTTGATGTCCGTAAAGGTACATTGACGAGGGCTGTGGTCCTACGGTGAAAGTCCGTGAAGATGTGTGTGTTGCACGGGTTGTGTGCGTTACATAGTTAGGGGCTGTGGTCCTTCAGTAAAAGTCCGAGAAGGTACATGGATTGCATAAATTGCATTGTAGGACGGATAGACTAGTTTTTAATTATTTTTAAGAGTTGTGTGAATCTTGATCTAAAAACCCTTTTTCACCTGTTTTCAAGGCACCTGTGAGTGAGTCAAAAGATGATTTGTATCTTCGCTTTCCCATTTCCATGTGAAAATTTTTTTAAAGGCCTGAAAGAGAGTCTAAACCTGCATTACGATTTCCTAGCATGTTTTGTTTATACTGTATGCATGTCTAGTTTCTGCTGAGTCCTAGCTCACGGTGTGGGATTTGATTTTCTTCAGATACCGGTCACGTTGGTTGATCTGGAAGTGCTAGAGAGGTGGACGTGCTGTAGTTTTCCTTTGTTTCTATTTGTATCATGTATGCTTAATACATGTTTCTCGGCGTTGGAGCCTTGTAATGTATGCCGTCTGGCGTTTATATACAATGCGTGTATCTTTATTTTGAGAGTGTATTCTCAGGTTGGGTGTTGTGGTTGTTTGTTTATGGATGTTTCATGTGACCCGGAGTTTAGGGCTTGACAACTTGGTATCAGAGCTCTGGGTTTGAATACCTAAGAGCCATGGGAAGAGGTTGCATCACCGTGTGAGGTTGATTGCATGTGCTTGACTGTGTGTGTTTAGATATTTTGATAACATGTACGTGTTAGCATGTTAAGCATGAGGATGTTGTGTGTATGTGAGCATGGGGGTTGAATCTTAGGAGAGATACTCTTGCCTTTGGGCGTTTAAAATAACAAACTTGGGAGCCAAGTTAAAAATGCGTTTAACTGACATGATTTCTAGTAGGGAATCTGAGTATGTTTTCCAGATTAATGTGTCATTGTTGTTGGTTCTCCTCTGTATGTGGGGTTGTTTAGCATGAACCTATGTGGCTATGTGTTAACATGTCTATGTGGTTAAACGTTTACGTTCACGCTATGTGCTGCGTCTTATGTGTTGTTTTCTTTCATATAGACGTGATGTCGACGAGATGAGGGCGAGGTCGTGGTCGAGAATGTGGCCGTGCTGTTGGCCAAGGGGATATTCCTATCCCTGATGCAGGGGATGCAAGTGCTTCCCTCAGAGCGATGGACGCGACAGGGTTGTTGCGTGAGCTGGTTGGTTCTATCCAGCAGCTGGTTAGAGGTGAGATTGTTAGAGATAGAGAGGGAGTGCCTAGGGCAAGGGCTACAGTTGCGATGCGGGAGTTCAGGTGCATGGATTCGCCTACCTTTGTGGGAGATCCTAATCCTATTGTGGCGATAGAGTGGCTGGAGTTGGTGACTCGAATCTTGAACACATTGTAGATTGAGGAGGACGAGTTACGGGTTTCATTTACCACCTTTTAGTTGGGGGCACTGCTCATCTGTGGTGGAGATATGCCAGGACGACTGTGGGAGTCACATGGGCAGCTTTTACAGGTGTGTTTCTGGAGAAATACTTCCCGGCGTTAAAGCGGGATTTGTATAGGGAGGAGTTATATACACTTACCCAGGGGTCCATGGTTGTTATGCAGTACGAGGTCAGGTTTACATGTTTATCCCAATTTTCTCCAGAGTTGGTGAGCACAGACGAGTTACGGTCTATGAGGTTTGAGTATGGCTTGAGGCCGACAATTAGGGAGTGTGTGGTTGCATTGGGGCTCGGGGTGTTCACAGAGCTGGTGGAGGCAGCGGTGAGGGTGAAGAACCCCATGACTGAGATTCGAGCTTCCAGAGAGGCCAGGACACTACAGGGTGGGACTGAGGCACAGACTGGTGGGCGTTCCAGCAAGAGGCAGAGGTCCTCTGGTCCTAGCTTTCATTCATCTGGATTACCACAGCAGTTCTTTGCACTAGCACTGTTAGTGGTTTCATCTAAGAGATCATAGCAGAGGGAGTTGATTTGCTATAAGTGAAGGTAGCCGGGGCACCGTATCTCAGAGTGCCCGCAGGTGAGGCAGTCTCAGGGTTCATGGATTCAATCATAGGGATGGGAGTCACAGATTTGTTATGGATGTGGCCAGCCTGGACATGTTCGTAGGAACTGTCCCTAGAGAGAGTGCACTGAGTACAGTGGGCACGCCAGCAAGTTCATTTGTGCAGGATCGACAGCAGTATCTAGTGGTTCAGACTTCCCAGATGGCAGGTGGGGGTACGTCAGTTCAGTCAGTGCGACAGCTGACAACGCCGAGTTTTGGTAGATAGGACAAAATGAGATTGCCCCGAGTGTATTCTCTTATAGCTACTAGTTCTTCTAGGGCACTGGTTGTTCTGAATGATCTAGATCTGCCTTCAGCGAGCGGAGGTACTTTCTGAGTGTGCATGCCTTGGGCCAGCTTTTCTTTGCATTTGTTTGAGAGTTGGTGGTGGTTTCCGTGGGTGGTGCGCTGTGTTGAGGCAAAGGTTGATGATGATGTGAGGTTGGGGTGAGTTGTAGATCCTATGTCTTTGAGATAGTTAGCCGTCGTCTAAGATGCCAGACCTTATTTGACTATAACTAAGGAATGGTTTGGCTGACCATCTCGTGTGCCTACGTCGATTGTGATCGACGTGGTTGTTTCTTTTGACCTTATGTTGAATTTTGGGGATGAAATTCCTTTCAGGGGATAGAGTTGTGAGACCTTGACCCATTTTCTTTTTCAGAGTTTCCAGTCAGGCGTTACGTGTTTTCGTTCGAGCATGTTTTTATTACTTTTGATGCATGATCAGGCTTAGATATGCATGTGGGGTAGGTTCCCGGGATCGTGGGCCGTTGTGGCGCAAATTTCAAAAAAAATATTTCAAAAAAAAGATATTTTGAAGGTTTATAAATATTTAGAGTTAGATATTTTCAAAAGATATTTTTCAAAACTTCTCCAACAAGCTTTCTATTTTCTTTCTGCCTTCTCTCTAAGTTCTTAGGGGTCCGGGGTTCGATTTTCGACGATCCAACAGTGGATCCTTACTTTTGCCATAGTGAACTACGCGTTCATCTGAACGAAATTCCATTTCGGCAAAGCTCAGTTTTTCACATGGTTCGAGGCGTTGAGTTTTGAACTCACCGAGATAGGATTCTAGACCCTACTGCTGTATAAGGGTGCTACGTGTAATAGTGTGTGTTTTTAAGGGTTAGATTGTTGTAGATCTGATCTTGTTTAAAAGTTGGATTTTTGGGTTTAAAACATATCTTTGTTGATTTCGGTGGATGAAATAAGGTATCGGGAGTTTCTTTTTAGGTCATAGTGCTAGACCTGGGTGTGTGTATGTCCGAGGGTGTCGAATTGGTGTTTGGAGGCGTTGATTTGAGGTCTGGAGGCTGAAACCCGTAGGTCAAAAACGGTGTTCGCCCCAATTCAGTCGACCGAACCTATGAGTTCAGTTGACTGGATCTTGGTTCATGAGTTCGGTCGATTGGACCGTATGGTTCGGTCGATTGGATTGTGCTTGAGGCGTACTTCGTGGTTTCTAGTGTGTTGTTCAGTCGACTGGGGGTTGGGTCCAATCGACTGAAGTGATGGGGTGTGTTTTTGGTGGTTCTATGGTTGGGTTTTTGTTTCCAATTGGTGTCCTATGGTATTCAATTTATTAATTTATGGGAATTAGTCAATTTAAATACCTGTGGATTCCTTTTGGGGTTCGGTGGGTCGCGTGTTGGTTTGGGGGTTGTGTTGTTGCCTCAGATGTTTCGTTTAGATGTCGTCCTCGGGGGTGGCATGCATGGTTAGACACGGGGTTGTTGGGGCACGATTTTGTTCATGGTCCTTATGCATCGTTGGTTGTGGGGCATTTTAGAGCCCGTGGCACCTTTAGAGAAAAGGTGATGTTAGTGACCTCATGGTTTGAGGGGCTTAGTGTAGCCGTCCAGTTAAGCTTGGTTATGTGGGTTACCGGTTGTCCCTGTGAGTGGATGTCGGGTTTTGTGGTGGGTGATGTCACAATTTGAGGTTATATAGCTATGTGCGCTTAGAGTTTGCTTTATGCATTTATAACTACAGTTTATTATGCATGGATTATGGAAGTGGATTACTTGGTTTCGTATCGTTACGTGGGCCGTAGTTGCATGCCTTAAAACTCAGAAGTTTTGTAGGCACTGTTATGTGGAATAGGAGAAACAGATGCATGTGATGCTGTTGCATGAGTTGCTGGTTTTGTGTGAGTCGCGTGTGTAACATGTGATGTGGTTTGTGTAACGTAGTGATAGTACGTGATTTTATGCATTTAAATCCTGCTTAGGTTATGCATAGGTGTATGGAATGAGATAAATGAACATGTGGTTCGGTAAATGTTAGCTCTGGCTGACGGTGCATTCGTTAGGGCGGAGGTCCTTCGGTTGACGTCCGTAAAGGTTAGGGCAGCGGTCCTTTGGTTGAAGTCTGTTAAGGTGTGTTTGGTAGGGCTGAGGTCCTTCGGTTGAAGTCCGCAAAGGTACATTGACGAGGGCTGTGGTCCTACGGTGAAAGTCCGTGAAGATGTGTGTGTTGCACGAGTTGTGTGCGTTGCATGGTTGGGGGTTGTGGTCCTTCGGTGAAAGTCCGAAAAGGTACATGGATTGCATGAATTGCATTATGGGATGGATAGATCAGTTTTTAAGAGTCGTGTCAATCGCGATCTAAAAACCCATTTTCAACTATTTTCAAGGCTCCTGTGAGTGAGTCAAAAGATAGTTTGTATCCTCGCTTTTCTGTTTGCATGTGAAAATTATTTTAAAGGCTTGAATGAGAGTCTAAACCTGCATTATGATTTCCTAGATTGTTTTGTTTATACTGCATGTCTGTCTAGTTTTTGCAGAGCCTTGGCTCATGGTGTGGGATTTAATTTTCTTCAGGTACCGATCACGCTGGTTGATCTGGAAGTGCTGGAGAGCTGGAAGTGCTGTAGTTTTCCTTTTGTTTCTATTTGTATCGTGTAAGCTTAATACATGTTTCTTGGCGTTGGAGCCTTGTAATGTATGTCAGTTGATGTTTATATACAATGCATGTATGTTTATTTTGAGAGTGTATTCTCAGGCTGGATGTTGTGGTTTTTTGTTTATGGGTGTTTCACGTGGCCCGGAGTTTAGGGTGTGACATGTTAATCGATCTATTCTAGAATCTCTTACATCATCAGTTCCTTTGTATGTGATTTTAAGCTTTTTCCAAATTTCTTGAGCACTTATGCAAGTCATAATTCTATTATACTCATTTGCATTTAAAGCGCAATATAAAGCATTAATAGCACTTGAATTAATTTGTAAAAAATTTCATATCATTATCATTTAATTCATGGTCAATTTTAGGAACCTTATTTCCATTAACTATTTTCATGGGAACATAATCGCCTTTTTCTACAACTTGCCAAGTATGCTAATTCATACATTGAATAAAAATTTTCATGCGTTGTTTCCAAAAAGTATAATGCATGCAACAAAATAAAGGAGGTCGTGCGGACGATTGTTCCTCACCAAAAAGAGATGCACTGATTTGAGTCATGGATCTTTTTCACAAAAACTTTCTAAGAAAAATGTAACCCGCTCCATACCAATTGATAGTAAGTGTGCAATCCCAATAGGGGGTGAATTGGATATTTTTTTAAAAAAATCTTGTCTAAATATTAATACTAGTGTAAATTTTAATTCACAAGTTTAAAAAACTTTTGTTTGAAAAATGAAATCGCTAGACTCAAAGCTTTCTTGATTTACAAATTAAAATACAAGTATAAAATGTAATAGTGAATGATTCAAGTATAGATTTTAAGTGTAGTGATGCAAATATAAACAACAATATAATAATGAGAATGAAAAATAAAGCGAGATAGAAATACGACATCACGATTTTTACAAGGTTCGGCGCAACGGCCTACATCCTTACCTCAAGCCAATACTATGAGGATTTTCACTATCCCTCTTTCAATTGGCGGAGCAGCCTCTCTCCTTAGTCTAGGCGGAGTAGCCTCTCTTGAGAATGTCCCCTTCTTGAGTCCCTCCTTATAGGCGGAGTTTCCTCTCTCTTTCAATAGGCGAAGTGGCCTCTCTTGAGAATCACCTTCTCAAGTTACAACAAGAATACAAGAGTAGAATCCAAATTGGATGTACAAGATCAACTCCATTAGCGAGTAAATTAATACAAATGAAGCACACAAATATTCACTCCAAAGGATATACAAGTGAAAAGCTTAATAGAGGATTTCTAAGGTTTTCTCTCAAAAATATTTCATAAAAATGAAAATTTTGAATAACAAAATTCATATATATGAGAGAGTTGATTTTAAGGTTTGAAGTATAAGAAACTAGAGTTTAAACGCTCTATTTATAGGGAAAAAGTTCGTACTAGCCGTTGGGTTAAATAAGGAAATGTCAAACTAGTCGTCAACTTCAAAAATTCAAAAATAAGTGGTTCGGTCGACTGAATTGAGAGGTTTGGTCAACTGGATTGGTTCAGTCGACTGGATCTTGGTTTTCAGGCGATTGAATCGCCACTGCTCAATTTTCCCAACTTCAAACGCCCATAACTCCTTCATCCGGACTCCGAATAGGGTAATTTTTGTGTTCAAATTGAAGCCTCAAAAGTATAATTTCCAATGGTTCAAACCTCATATCAAAATTAATTTTGTACAAAACATTATGGCCAAAATACCGAAGGTATGTCAATTTTCTTCATACAAATTTTGCTTATTTTTGGCCGAACTTCTTTTGAAACCTATTAAAACATATTTTATACTTTGAAAATGATTTGTTATGAAATGTTTAACCAACCTATGGTCCATCTAAGATTTCCTATGAGCTTTCACACATATAACCAATGGTATATGAACTTACATAAGTCCTAGTACATTTACACTTAAAAAATCTTCAAGTCCTTCAAGTTCTTTTCTTATTTTCTTGGTTTTTTTCTTGCTCCATGGATCTTAGCCGCTTTAATATGATCTTTATGCTTCATGGTTTTCATTTTTCTTTCTCAATTGTGCTTGTGTCATTAAAATCTTATGAACACACTCAATTTGTGGTTTGTTATCATCAAAATAGGTTGAAACCTAGTTAAGCTAACAATCTTCCCCTTTTTTAATGATGACAAAAAAAGAGCAAAATGAGGTTACCTTTACAAGGCTATCCCTCACAATATGCATATAACCAAGATTTAGAAAATATAACGCAATTAATTCATTGACTTTGAATATATCAAGTGACAAACATTTAGGCACATTTTGATCGATATATGTGAAAACATTTGACATATCAAAATATTTGAATTATAAGGTCTCCCCCTTTTTACATATCAAAATGATTTAATCATTAAATGCAGTGTATACGCTCTGTTTTTCTCATATCAAAAGGAATGTTAAAATAATAATACTTATTTTGCTCAAGCATTTTCTCCCTTTTGACATCATCAAAAAGTAGAAGTTAAAAAATAAAACATGTTGAAAAATCATTTTTCCACTCTTTGATATAGCATCACTTGACAGAAAAACAAGATAACAATTGTTAGAAAATCAATTGTCAAATTAATACTAATTGATATGATACCAATTGTTATTCAATATCAAGTTATACCAATTGATAAACTGATGCCAATTGTTATTCATGGGTAGAAATATAAATAATGCCAATTATTAACCATTCTCTCCCATTTTCTAAGAAAGCTATTGAAAAATTATCATTTTTACACCAATAATGAAGATAATAACTTTTCATGAAAACACTTTTAAGATGTTAAAACAATACCCTATTTTGAAGCATGGGTAAATAATGTGCTGGCTTCCAAAGTAGCTATTTGTGCATAGATTGAAATCTTATGCCATAGCTTAAAACTTTTTGGACAACAATGTCATATATATTGACTTCAATAAATATTCATGTCAAAAAAAATTTTTTCCAAAGTATAGCACATAATACCAATTGTTATGACTTTTTAGAAAATGATATCAAATGTTACTCAAAAAGTCATTTTTAATTTTCATTCAAATCTAATACCAATTGATATAAATTATGAGCACAATTTGATCTTATGAATTTCAAAAATTATTAATGACAAAAATATATAAACATATAGAGTTTATTGTCATTATACTTAATGAGTATGAAAATTGAGTATTAAAGAATTAAGGAATAGTATGAAATGATATTTTCAACAAAGATATTTATGCTCCAATTTGCATATGTATGACTTTCAAAAAAAAATTTATTCTCTAAGTCATAGCATATAAGACTTTCAGCAAAAATATAATGCATGACTTAAGTGTAAGAAAAATATTATGATCCAAATTAAGAGCACATTGCTATATTTAATGATCTAATTATATAAAAATGATATTTAGCTATTTTACATGCAATGAGTCATTTTTCATAATAAAAGAGGTACAAAAGTAAATAGGAAATATTATACCATTTGAGTTTTCATTTATTACTTTGTCAAGTTCCAAGCAATATTCCATTTGGAATATTGACTTGACATCCCACACGTGCTTTGAGTTTCTATTTACTATAATATACTTGATTACTCGAGTGGAGGCATCCAAGCACCTATAAAATAGATTTAGGTAGGATCTTAGACCTTCTTAGGTCCGTGAGAGTTAGCACTTGAATCACATTTTACTTTTCAAATAATATTTTTATGAAAATCGCTTTTTTCTCTATAAGGGCAATTATACCTAATATGACCATTTTTCATATAATATAAACAAGTAGTTTCGGAATGGTAATTTTTTGAATAGGTACCACTTGAAGAAGCCTCTAAGTTTTTAATTTTCCTCTTTAACTCTATAATCTCATTTTCGCTGTAAGAGGATTTTATTATTTTAAGCTCATCTCTTAAATGATTATTTTCTTATTCATTGGTAGAAATTTTAATTTTATGATCTTTTTCAAAAATCTCATAAGATGATTTTAACTCAATGAATTCTTTTGAAAGATTTTCAATTTCCATTTTCAAAGAAGTATTTTTCTAGCCTAACTTAAAAAAATATTTATGTAAATCATAAAACTCCTTTTTAAGTTCCTCATATGTAGGAAATGATTTATCACGTGATTCATCACTACTAGAATTTAATTTATTTGAAGTACTTGTAATTTTAGAATTTATCTCACCAATGCTATGAGCCATATAGTAAAGATTTATTTCCTCATTGGATAAATCCTCATTGGAAGTGCTTGAGTCAAGTTGATCCCATGTTGTAGCCTTCATAGCTTTCTTCTTCTTCTTTTTGGAATCTTTTCTTCTTGACTCATTTTTACTTGAATCACTTTTGTACATCTTTGAGCCTTGGAGTCTTCTTGCAAGATTTTTATCCTTCTTTAGAAATCTTCTAAGCTTTGTAGTGATAAGTTGCATATCAAGATCTTCGTTCTCTTCATCACTAGTTTTCTCATTCGATGCTTTGAAAACAACCATCTTCCCTTTGTTGAACTCGATTTCTCTATCATTGATTTCCATCTCATAGGTAAGGAGTGACTCGATGAGTTCATCCAAGGTCATCGTCTTCAAGTCTTTAGCATCCGTGATGGCTGTAGCTTTAGCTTCCCATATTGGTGGCAAACCCCTAACCACTTTTCTTAGTAATTCATAAGAGGGGAAAGTCCTTCCAAAAGCATGTAAAGAATTGATGATATGCGTAAATTGAGTATACATGTCAGAAATTGATTCGTGGGTATGCATCTTAAAAGACTTTTATTCACTTGTTATGTGAGACCCTAACCTATTTCCTTTTTTGGTGTTTTCGGATGCACATTACGAGTTTTTGTTTGAGCATATTTTTATTACTTTTGATGCATGATCAGGCTTAGATATGCATGTGGAGTAGGTTTATATGGCTATGTGTGCTTAGAGTTAGCTTTATGCATTTATAACTACGGTTTATTATGCATGGATTATGGAAGTGGATTACTTGGTTTGGTATCGTTACGTGTACCGTAGTTGCATGCTTTAAAACTCAGAAGTTTTGTAGGCATGGTTATGTGGAATATGAGAAACGGATGCATGTGATGCGTTGCATGAGTTACAGGTTTTGTGTGAGTCACTGTGTAACATGTGACGTGGTTTGTGTAACTATTGATAGTACGTGATTTTATGCATTTAAATCTTGTTTAGGTTATGCATAGGTGTATAGAATTAGATAGATGAACATATGGTTCGGTAAATGTTAGCTCTGGCTGACGGTGCATTCGTTAGGGCAGAGGTCTTTCGGTTGAAGTCCGTAAAGGTTAGGGCTACGGTCCTTTGGTTGAAGTTCGTAAAGGTGTGTTTGGTAGGGCTGAGGTCCTTCAGTTGAAGTCCGTAAAGGTACATTGACGAGGGCTGTGGTCCTACGGTGAAAGTTCGTGAAGATGTGTGTGTTGCACGGGTTGTGTGCATTACATAGTTGGGGGCTGTGGTCCTTCGGTGAAAGTCCGAGAAGGTACATGGATTGATGAATTGCATTGTGGGACGGATAGAACAGTTTTCAATTGTTTTTAAGAGTCGTGTGAATCGCTATCTAAAAACTCATTTTCAACTGTTTTCAAAGCTCCTGTGAGTGAGTCAAAAGATGGTTTGTATTTTCGTTTTCCCGTTTGCATGTGACAATTGTTTTAAAGGCTTGAAAGAGAGTCTAAACCTGCCTTACGATTTCCTAGAATGTTTTGTTTATACTGCATGCCTGTCTACTTTCTACTGAGCCTTGGCTCACGGTGTGGGATTTAATTTTCTTCAGGTACCGATCACGCTGGTTGATCTAGAAGTGCTGCAGAGGTGGAAGTGATATAGTCTTTCTTTTGTTTCTATTTGTATCATGTATGCTTAATATATGTTTCTTGGCGTTGGAGCCTTGTAATGTGTCGTTTGGCATTTATATACAATGCGTGTATGTTTATTTTGAGAGTGTATTCTCGGGCTGGGTGTTGTGGTTGTTTGTTTCTGGGTGTTTCACATGCCCCGGAGTTTGAGGCGAGACATGTTAATCGATCATTTCTAGAATCTCTAACATCATCAGTTCCTTCGTATGTGATTTCAGGCTTCTTCCAAATTTCTTTAGCACTTATGCAAGTCATAATTCTATTATACTCATTTGCATCTAAAGCGCAATATAAAGCATTAATAGCACTTGAATTAATTTGTAAAAGCTTCATATCATTATCATTTAATTCATGGTCAAGTTTAGGAACCTTATCTCCATCAACTATTTTCATGGGAACATCATCGCCTTTTTCTACAACTTGCCAAGCATGCCATTTCATATTTTGAATAAAACTTTCATGCGTTGTTTCCAAAAAATAAAATACATGCCTCAAAATAAAGGAGGTCGTGCGGACGATTATCCCTCAACAAAAGGAGATACACTGATTTGAATCATGGATCTTTTTCACAAAAACTTTTTAAGAAAAATGTGACCCGCTTCATACCAATTGATAGTAAGTGTGCAATCCCAAGAGGGGAGTGAATTGGATATTTTTTTTTAAAAATCTTGTTTAAATATTAACACAAGTGTAGATTTTAATTCACAAGTTTAAAAAATTTTGTTTGAAAAATGAAATCACTAGACTCAAAGCTTTCTTGATTTATAAATTAAAATACAAGTATAAAATTTAATTGTGAATGATTCAAGTATAGATTTTAAGTGTTGTTATGCAAATATAAATAATAATATAATAATGAGAATAAAAAGCAAAGCGAGATAGAAATACGACACCACGATTTTTACAAGGTTCAGTGCAATGGCCTACGTCCTTGTCTCAAGCTAATCGCTATGAGAATTTTCACTATCCCTCCTTCAATAGGCGGAGTAGCCTCTCTTCTTAGTCTAGGCGGAGTAGCCTCTCTTGAGAATATCCTCTTCTCAAGTCCCTCCTTATAGGCGGAGTTCCCTCTCTCCTTCAATAGACGGAGTGGCCTCTCTTGATAATCACCTTCTCAAGTTACAACAAGAATACAAGAGTAGAATCCAAATTAGATGTACAAGATTAGCTCCTTTAGCGAGTAATTTAATACAGATGAAGCACACTAATATTCACTCCAAATGATATACAAGTGAAAAGCTTAATGGAGAATTTCCAAAGTTTTCTCTCAAAAATATTTCATAAAAATGAAGAATTTGAAGAACAAAATTAATATATATAAAAGAGTTGATTTAAAGGTTCGAAGTATATGAAACTAGAGCTTAAAGGATCTATTTATAGGCCAAAAGTTCGTACTAGCCGTTGGGCTAAATAAGGAAATGTCAAACTAGCCATTAACTTTAAAAATTCAAAAATCAGTGGTTCGGTCAACTGAATTGAAAGGTTCAGTCGACTGGATCTTGGTCTTCAGGCGATTGAATCGCGACTGCTCAATTTTCCCAACTTCAAACGCCCATAACTCCTTCATTCGGACTCGGAATAGGGTCATTTTTGTGTTCAAATTGAAGCTTCGAAAGTCTATTTTCCAAGGGTTCAAATCGCATGTCAAAATTCATTTTGTACAAAAAGGTATGACCAAAATACCGAAGGTATGTCAATTTTCTTCACACAAATTTCGCATATTTTTGGCTGAACTTCTTTTGAAAATTTTAAAACATATTTTATACTTTGAAAATGATTTTTTATGAAATGTTTAACCAACCTATGGTCCATCTAAGGTCTCCTATGAGCTTTCACACATATAACCAATGGTATATGAATTTACATAGGTTTTAGTGCATTTACACTTAGAAAATCTTCAAGTCCTTCAAGTTCTTTTCTTGTCTTCTTGGTTTTTCTCTGGCTCTATGGATCTTAGCCGCTTGAATATGATCTTTATGCTTCATGGATTTCATTTTTCTTTCTCAATTGTGCTTGTGTCATTAAAGTCCTGTGAACACACTCAATTTGCACAATAAGATGCTTTGGTTTGTTATCATCAAAATAGGTTGAAACCTAGTTAGGCCAACAAGCGTCGTTTATTGTTCTGACTCTCTGTGCCAATACACTTTGTGTGTATTGAACGGGACATTTGGGGTAATTAATTTTGTACTGACTATATAAATTAATTCACACCCAAAACTTATTATAAATAGTGCTTATTCTCTTAATTCTAAAATAATTATTAATTTACATATATTTAATATTCGTTATTTTGATTAATTAGAGGGTGCGATCTTATATCGGTCTATTTCCCGGTGAGTTGGATAGCAGTATTATTTATACGGCAAATATTAATTATTGACGGAATTCACATCCCGGTATATCGGGATTGACGATATCCCCTTAAGGGTGCTTAGAAGTTTTGACCGGGCTAAATCCTGTAAGTGGATTTAATTATTCGGCGGCCAAATAAGTTAAGCGGAAGGGCTTAATGAATATCAAGATGCCGATTAAATTAAATCGTCAATAATTAAATTTAATTTAATTAGCGAGTATCGAGAATCTTAATGTGGGGAGAAATGGTAAGCATTTAATAACAGGAGCTAATGCAAGAATGTCTTGAAATTATGGGTCAGAGTGCAATTATACTTCTTTAGTGGTGTGAACTGTAATTCAGTATTTTATGAAAATTACAGAAATCGCTGCATGTCTTTCCATAATTGCAGAAAACTCTAGTAGGTGTCTGTATTCCACTAGAAGTCTAACTCATAATTACTCCACAGGTCCCTTCTGTAACCCTATATATATGCGGGTAGACTGAATTAGTTTTTGATGATTTTATATAATTATTATTACGATATTATTTTTTTTTTTCAAGAGTTAAATATATCGGAGTTATGCCGGTACGAGTTCTCGAAGGATCGTAGCACAAACTACGTTCGAGGATCGCGTATGGGAATACAATAGAAGATCTGATTGGAGCTTCAATTCGGAATCAAGTCGTAGTTGAAGATTAGATCGACAAAGGTATTCTTCTAAATTAACTTTAGTTGCATGGGTTTTATTTTGATCATTCGTCGTCAAAAGATTTATCTAAAGCCCGTTTCGGCGTTTGCCCGTCCAGTTATTTTTTTTATCAAAAATCGTTTTCAAAAGCAATAATATTCGCAGTATTGCCTCCAACAAATTGGTATCTGAACCGTTTTATTTTTTGTTTACGGTTTATCGGGGCCGGATAGATTTAGAACTGCGCTAACTTTGTTTTGCAAGCGTTTTAATCCCGATTTTATGATCATAATTTATTTTCATGTTTGATTGAATGCGTAGATGATGATTATTTAATTTATATTTTTAACCACGAGAGTTGATTGTGGTGGATTGATTGTGAACTTTACGGAGGTATACGATCAATGTAAATATTATTATTTATCGGTATTTAGTTCTTTTATTTATTTTTGAATAAAAAAAATAAGAAAGACGAAGAACAGTATGAAAAACGAAGAACATGGTTTTGGGAATCGTGAAACAAAAGTCAGACTATTTTGGTGCACAAAGCAGTGATCTACAAAAATTGCTTCAGCGGTTTTCTGCAAATAAATAAAAAAAAAAGGTCAAGCTTTAACCAAGCCGCAGCAAACAACAGAAACAGTGTAGCATTGTTTTCAAAACAGTGAAATCCAACAGAAGCAGCGGCTGTTTCCCAAACAAGAAGCGCCAAACATGGCGCAAAAGGTTTTTGTACCAAGAACAGCCCACAAAAGGCGCCGGTCTTCTCAGCTGTGCGCAAACTCCAAAGCAAGGAGCAAGCTGCTGGTTTCCAAACAAAATTCTAGGTGCAACAAACGGTCGCCAAACGCGCGTAGTGGCTGCGGCAAAACTATTTTCAAACACAGCGCCAGTGTTATTCCCAATCAAAGAGGCGCACAAGCAGTTTTTTATGGCGCAGCAGGCGCATCCTGTTTTGGATTCAAGCAATCAAAAGCAAATCAAGCGGCAATTCCCAATAAAAAGCAACCAGTGGTTTTCAATTGGGATTAGAAAAGTGCAGCAGTCCAACAGGCGCAATATTCCGAAGCAGCTTTCCAAGCGCAGTAATGGTCCAATTAGAAACAAACGCATATTCAGTAGAAGGTCCAACTCAGCTACTGCTTCGGTTATTTCGGGTTTTAAGATGCTTGGGATAAACATAAAAATAATGGTATTCCAAGCTGTTCCGGTTTCGAACGTGAACAGTGCAGTGTGAGCCCAAAACTGCTGAAGCAAACAGTGTTTATCGAAACAAGAAAGCTGATTGAGAAAAGAATTTTACAGCATGAGACTGAAACTCTTTAGAATTTCAATCGGATCATAAAATCAGAATATTTTATATATATCTTGCATTTAATTTTTTTTAATTGGGTGGATGATATATTTATTGGTTTTATCCTGTTAATTTAATTAATTCAAAATTTTAATTTTAATTAAAATATTTTGTAATGAAAAATAAAATTAAATTTTTTTAATTAATTTTAATTAAATGAAAAAAACTTTAGATATTTTATTTTTTACAAAATATCACATTTAAATATGATTGTTTTAAATCAGATATCATGAAAAAAAACGTGGGAATTAATTATGAATTTTGAATTAATTAAATGAAAAAATATTTAATCGAAATAAATTATTATTTTTGAAAAAATGTGAAACGAAAAATAAAATAAATAAATACCTTTAATCACTACCTTAGCTGAAAAACTAAAGGAAAAACTGTGTATTTATTAAATTTTATTTGTTACGCAATTAAACACGAAAAAAATAGTTTGATAAACCAGAATATTTGAAATCGTGTACACAGAAAGATATTTGATTCTTTCAGATCGTGTGATTTTCGAAATTAATAAATTTATTTTAATTAAATGAATTTTTATAACCCTAAAAAATATTTCAAAAATCTAAGTGGGAGAGAAAATTTATACACAAATAAATCCCGCAGTCTCCATCACTAGTTTGTAGACGATGCAATTAAACTCTGCGTGTTAGCAGTAACGCCTTCCTCCCTATCGGACAGATTAATTGTGTTATCTCTAGTACAAATCTCTTTTATGGATGATTCTAGATAATTGTTAGTGTAGATCACTTTTTCATCTGAACGGTTCGTTGCGAAGCGATTGATTTGGGATTATGTGATGGATAACACTTAGTTATATATATAAGTATTCTCTCCATCTGAGTTACTGCTATTATGTAATGGATCGAAACTATGTCAGTTATTTAATTTTACTTGGTATGGTAAGTTACCTACATAGTAAAATTAAAAAAATTGGCTTATCTGGTCTTATGATGGATAGTGGACGTCCCACCAATCGTGGCATACTATTCACAAATTACCAGGCTACTGGCGAATTTTTTTTAAAATGGTAGAGGGAACCAAATTAAAATGAATTCAAAATTTTCCTCATCATAATTAACGATTTTTTGATTATGTGATTTTTAGGATTAAAATAAATTTCAACTCACTTGCTTCAATACTCAAAAAAAACAAACTTACGGGACCAAATTTTATTGACTGAAAATATAATTTGGATATAGTTTTAACTACAAATGGTATTCCTTCAATACCAGGAAATGTTTTTATTTCTGAAAAAGATTCTTTCTCTAGGCCAAAAGGCATGAAGAAAAAAAAGGTTCAAAAATAGAGAGACACAGTTTCTAGGGTAGCTAGTGAGCCACAGATTAGTGTGAAAAAGCCAAAAGGCATATGTTTTTACTGCAACCAAACCTGGCACTTGAAAAATCTATGTCCAGTATTTCTCAGAAGACAGAACAAATAGTGTGAGGCCCAGACCCGTCTCTTTTTTGAGATACTTATATATGTTGATGTGTTTCTTTTAGTATATGTATCCTTGTGTTGTATGGTTTATGTTTCAAGTCATAGAACAACATGTTTTGTATAGGTATTATACGTGTTATGCATGCGAGGTTCGGCTTGGTTGCTTTTCACGATTTTTCTCCCAGCGACGACTGCTCGAGCGGTTGGGAGGTCGCTCTAGCGGGCTGGTGGCAGAGTGTTGGTCTGAGAGGTGACCGCTCAAGCGGTGCTTGGGCGCTCAAGAGGTGGGTCCTGGGCGCGAATATATATAAAGGCTACAAATATATTTTTTTGGTCCAAAAATATCTTTTCAAAGCATATCTTCTCTCTCTCACTTCGTTTCTCTACCTTCTCTCTAGCTTTCGGGGGGACCGAGGCTTTGTTTTTGGTGGTTCGATAGCAGATCCTTGCTGTCAACGACGTGGGCTTCATTTCTATCTGGACGAATTCTTATTCTGACGATTTTGGATTTTGAGGCGTCGAGCTTTTAGCTCTCCGTGGTAGGATTCTAGACCCTACTGCTGTTCAAGGGTGTTATATGTAATAATGCTTGCTTTCACCGGGTCGAAATGTATTAAATGCGATGTAGATGTTTTAAACCTTGTTTTTGGGTAAAAAGTGGGTTTTACGCCCTTTCTTAGTTTTATACATGATCCGGGTGTATTGACATCCGTGGTTTTCAAAAGAAGATTTGAAAACGAGGTGCTGGTGGATTTTGTAAAAATGTGATGTCGGAGGTTTAGAGCTAACCCTTGGAGTTAAGTTTTAACTTTTAAAATGTTTTGTGGAAATAGTTTTAGATCTCCATGTTAATGGACTTGATCTCTTTTATACATGTGTTGTATAAACTGTTTTACGAGTTTTCATAGTTGAGCTACGGTGGATTTTTAAATGTTCTCCATAAATGTACCGTGACAATATGTGGTTGTGAGTTGGGCTTCTATTGCTCCTTGGTGGAAGTCCAAAAACTTGCGCAGAGTGGGTTCGCTACGGTCCCTCGGGTAAATCCTCGTAAATGTGGTTTGGTTATACTTCGTTCATCGGTCGTGGAAATTCGTTAAGAATTCTGTTACCTCGTGAGTGTCTTTATTGTTGTAATTTCGTATAAAACTAGTCATTATCTAGCAGGCCTTAAGTGGTTCAGGACTAGGATAATGAACAGGAGTCTATAGTTATTACCTTTGTCTGTATGGTAGAGTCAGTACATAGTATTACATTTTTAACTTTCTCCTTGGCTGAGTGGCCTGAGTGGAGCTTACTATTTTATTACAGCTTTCCCTTAACTGTGGCATGATATATATTAGGATGATATGCATAGTTTGAAGGATGAAAAATGTGAGGTTTTACGAGATAAAACCATTTTGAGACTCGTGTTAGTCTGATAAACGAACTTGTAGTTTTTGAGAGAAAAACCCTTTTTGGCTCCTGTGGCTGAGCCTGTGTGTGTAATTGCATTGCCTTCTTTATAGCTTTACTGTGAACTTTCTATTGGGTTTCAGCTCATGGTGTGGGATTTTGCTGTAAAAACACTTTCAGGTGAGCATGTGGAGTTGACCTAGATTCCTGTGGTGGCGAAAGACTTGTAGTAGTTTTCCTATTTTGGACATGCACTTATACATGTGATGCCTGTTTCAGAAGGCTGGTTTTGTACGTCTTGAGGTGATATATTTATTCATGTATGAGATTGCATGTTTAATATTTATGAGAGTTAAACTGTGGAGATTTTTATCCAAATGATGTCTAATTTTGAGTTGATGATTTTCTAACTACAAATTTTATTTTCTCAAACAGTGTTCAGGTGGGCTTTCGTGTGACCCTGATGTTAGGGACGTGACAACTTGGTATCAGAGCTCTGGGTTCGAATACCTAAGAGCCATGGAAAAGAGGGTACATCATCTTGTGAGGGTGTATGTGTGCTTGATTGCATGTGTTATAGCATTTTCCTAACATCAGCATGATAGCTTGTGGTGTATACGTGGGTATGGAGGTTGGACCTTAGGATTGATTAGTCTTGCCTTCGGGCGTTTGGATTAACAAAATTGGGAGCCATGTTAGAGACGCATTTCGCGGACGTGATTTCTAGCTAGAAGTCTAAGTGGGTTACCCAGATGGACGAGTCATTCTTGTTGGTTATCCTCGGTATGTGAGATGTGATGACATGATCTAAGTGGCTATGTGTTAGAATGCTTATATGTGATATATCTTTTATGTTAGCAATAACATGTTATAGGGAAGCTTATCCTGTTATGTTGCTTTCGTTTAGCGTTATGTCCATGCGGGGAGGACGAGGACGAGGTTGAGGCCATAGACGTGGTTCTGGTCGAAGGGACGTTCCAGTCCCAGATGTTGGGGATGCTAATGTAGCCCAAGGACCTATTGGCGAGGCAGATTTGTTACGTGAGATGGTCGGCTCCATTTGAAAACTGGCTGAGGCCACTAGGGGAAGGGAGAATGTACCTGAACTTAGGGCGATGGTAGTGATGCGTGAGTTTAGCTGTCTGGACCCTCCTACCTTTTCTAGGGATCTCAACCCCACGGTTGCCACTAAACGACTGGAGCTAGTCACCAGGATTCTGGACACGCTTCAGATAGAGGAAGACGATCTGAGGGTTACGTTTGCTGCCTTCCAACTGAGAGGGAGTGCACACATGTGGTGGAAGTTTGCTAGGACCACAGTCGGAGGAACTTGGCATGCATTCACGAAGGTATTTTTGGAGAAATACTTTTCGACGACACTAAGGGATCACTACAGGGAGGATTTTCTATTTCTGAATCAGGGGACAATGACAGTGGTTGAGTATGAGGTCGAGTTCACCAGTCTGTCCTGATTTACACAGGAGATCATGCCCATGCATGAGTTTCATGCGAAGCGATTCAAGAGGGGTTTGAGGCCCGCTATTCGTGACAGAGTGGCAGTGTTCAGGATGCAGGTCTTTACAGAGTTAGTGGAGACCGCCATGAAGGTGGAAGATACTCTGAATGAGACGTGCATGGATAGAGACAGTAGGAGTCCGCAGGAAGGGGGACGTGCATAGTCCCGGGGACACAAGGATAAGCGTCAGAGAACATCTTGTCCGAGTTCGTATCCAGTGGGGTTATACCAGCCGCAGTCTTCTGTATCCTTGCCTCCCGTGATTTCAATGGGAAGGTCAGATCAGAGAGAGCTTATCTGTCATAGATGCCAATGGCCAGGGCATTGTGCGGCTGAGTGTCGGAGCTCAGCGCCTGTTCAGGTACAGTTGCAGTCGCAGTCGTAGTCGCATGGGAGGGGACCAGTGGTGTGTTTGGAGTGCGGCCAGTCTGGGTACATAAGAGGAACTGTCCTAGACGAGGGAGCGTGCGGAGTACAGCTGGAGTACCTGTTACTCCATCTCAGGGACGTCAGCTATCTCGGTTTGCAGAAGGGGGTGCTTCAGTACAGTCAGGCAGACAGTCGACAGTTCAGGGGCATAGTGGGGAGGCCAGAGCTTATGTGCTTGCAGATCCCAGTTCATCCTGAGCATCGATCATACCCGATGCTGCTGCTACTACTTTCATGATCAGAGGTACTCTTCTAGTCTATAGATCATGAGCCAGTGTCCTTATCGACACGGGAGCATCACATTCGTTTATATCATCGGCATTTGCATATGTTTTGGGGCTAGAAATGGACTGGTTGGGTAGTACGTTGAGTGTGGAAATCCCAGTCAGTGGGAGTGTGACATTGAGTCTAGTCTGTAGATTCGGTGTGTTGGAGGTCGCCGGTCGTTGTTTAGAGTTCGACTTTATCATTCTAGACATGACCACGTTTGATGTCATCCTAGGTATGGATTGGCTGACCACCTATCGTACTTTTATAGATTGCGATCGACAGAGGGTAACAATTTGCACACCAGTGGGAGATTATTTTTCCTTTGTGGGAGACCGGGATGAGGGTTTGATGACTATGCCGGGCACTGTGCGGAACCAGGGCAACTTGGATTTCCTCTTTCCAGCCCTCATGTTGGACGAGGAGGTTAGGGTTCGGGGAGAGTTATCTTTGGTGGTCTGTGACTATCCAGATGTCTTCCCTGAAGATTTGTTTGAGTTGCCATCGAGCCGCGAGGTAGAGTTCTCTATTGATCTAGTTCCCGAATCTGCTCCCATATCTATGCCGTCTTATCGTTTTGCACCCACTAAGTTGCGTGAACTTAAGGTACAGCTTCAGGAGTTACTAGACAGGGGGTTTGTACGTCTGAGTGCTTCGCCGTGGGGAGCACCTATTTTTTTGTGAAGAAGAAGGATGGATCTTTGTGTTTGTGTATCGACTACCGGAAGTTGAATCAGGTGACAGTGAAGAATAAGTATTCGATGCCGAGGATAGATGATTTGTTTGATCAGCTGACTGGATCGAGCTGTTTCTTGAAGATTGACTTGAGATCGGGATACCACCAGTTGAGGATTACGGACGAGGACATAGCGAAGACCGCCTTCCGGACTCGCTATGGTCACTACGAGTTTTGGATTATGCCGTTCGGTTTGACGAACGCGCCAGCTACATTCATGAGTTTGTTGAACTGGATCTTTCATCAGTATTTGGACAGTTTTGTAGTGGTGTTCGTGGATGATATTCTAATATATTCACCTACTAGGGAGGCACACGAGGATCACTTGCGGATCGTGCTATAGATTTTGAGAGAGCATTGCTTGTATGCGAAGTTTGAGAAGTGTGAGTTTTGGATGTCTGAGGTGAGATTTCTGGGACACGTCGTGTCGTCAGATGGGGTATCAATGGATTCGTCGAAGACAGATACTGTGACGGGTTGGGAGCGATCGAAGAACGTTTTTCAGATTCACAATATTCTGGGCTTAGCAGGTTACTATCGGCGGCTCGTGAAGGATTTTGCGAGACTTACTGCACCGATGATACGTCTGACACGGAAGGGAGTTGTGTTTGTTTGGAGTGAGTCCTGTGAGTCAGCATTCCAGGAGCCGAAGACGAGGTTAACTAGCGCGCCAGTGTTGATCATTCCGAAGCGAGGCTTGGGGTATACATTATATTGTGACGCATCACACGACGGTTTAGGCTGTGTTCTAATGCAGGAAGGAAAGGTTATAACCTATGGTTCTCGACAGTTGAAGACGCACGAGAAGAACTACCTGACACACGATATGGAGTTAGCAGCCATGGTCTTTGCCTTGAAGACCTGGCATCACTATCTTTATGGTGAGCATTTCGAGGTTTTCTCCCCTCCCAAGAGCTTAAAATACTTGTTTTTGTAGAAGGATCTGAACTTGTGCCAACGACGATGGATGCAGTTGTTAGAGGATTATGATTTTGAATTGCAGTACCATCAAGGGAAGGCCAATGTTGTGGCAGAGGCTCTTAGTAGGAGATCTCATGGGTCGTTAGCTTCTGTGGCTATGCGTAAATGGGACATGCTTGGAGAGATTAGGGAATTTGATTTGTGTCTGGGAGAGACAGTGACAGGTGCCACCTTATTTTTTAGTAGTTACTCGACCAGCGTTGATAGCATGTGTGCTAGAGCTCCAGCAGACGAACCAGGAAGCTCAGATGATCCTAGATCGTGTTGCTAATGGAGAGGATACAGCAGGATGGGTTGTGGGTTCAGATCTAAGTCTGAGATTAGCAGGGAGGTTGTTTGTGCCAAAGTCATGCCGTATTGATATATTACGAGAGTGTCATCATTCTTGCCTTGCAGTGCATCCGAGAGGCACGAAGACGTACCATGACCTATGTCGTTAGTTCTGCTAGACGGGAATGAAGAGAGACGTGATGCAGTTTATTTCTCGGTGCCTTACCTGTCAGAAGGTGAAGGTGGAATACCAGAGACCGACAAGCTTGCTGTAGTCGTTACCGATATCTGAGTGGAACTGGGAGAACGTCACGATGGACTTTATGTCAGGACTTTCTCGCTCACCTAGGGGACACGACGCCATGTGGGTTGTGGTCGATAGGTTGATGAAATCTGCACACTTTTTCCCCATATGCGTGAAGGATTCAGTGGATAGACTGAATAGCTTGTATGTCAGAGAGATAGTTCAGTTCCATGGAATGCTAGTGTCTATTGTTTTTGACCTAGATCCGCGCATCACATCGCACTTTCAGCAGAGTCTTCAAGAGGCTCTAAGGACAAACTTAATGTTCAGTCTTGCATTTCACCCCCAGACGAATGGTCAGTCTAAGAGAACTATACAGATTTTAGAGAATATGCTGAGGGCTTATGTCCTTGATTTCTGAGGTTCATGGGAGGATCATCTACCATTGGCAGAGTTTGTATACAACAACAGCTATCAATCTAGTATTGGGATGGCACCGTATGACGCTTTGTATGGTAGACCGTGTAGATCGCCTGTGTGTTGGACAGATGTGGGAGAGACCATAGTCTTGGGACTCGACATGGTGCGAGAGACGAAAGAGAAGATTGCAGTGATACGCCAACGCCTTTTGACAGCACAGAGCCGTCAAAAGAGTTATGCAGATCAGAGGAGGCGACCTTTGGAGTTTGCAGTGGGGGATCATGTATTCTTGAATGTCTCGCCACGTAGAGGTTTGTTGAGGTTTGGTCGTAACGGGAAGCTATCACCTCGCTTCATTGGACCTTTTGAGATTCTTTGCAGGGTTGGAGAGGTTGCATATCGTTTGGCTTTGCCACCTCAGTTAGCATCTGTGCACAACGTGTTCCATATTTCTATACTTTGGAGGTACGAGTCTGATCCTTCACATGTGATAGATTGGGCCGAGCGACGGGTTGATGAGGAAGCCCACTTATGAGGAGCGTCCAGTGAGGATTTTTGATACGAAGGAGCAGGTGTTACAGGGCAGAACAATTGTTTATGTCAAGATCCTATGGCTTCATCACGGGGTGGAAGAAGTGACATGGGAGCTTGAGTCTGGGATGCGTGTGAGATATCTAGACCTTTTTACCTCATGACCGTGTAGTGACTTTCGGGGGCAAAATTATTTAAGGGGGGAGAGTTATGAGACCCGGACCCGTCTCTTTTTTGAGATATTTATATATGTTGATGTGTTTCTTTTTGTATATGTATCTCTATGTTGTATGGTTTATGTTTCAAGTCATAGAACAACATATTTTGTATAGGTGTTATACGTGTTATGCATGCGGGATTTTGCTTGGTTGCTCTTAACGGTTTTTCTCCGAGTGACGGCCACTCGAGCAGTGGGAGCTCGCTCAAGCGGGCTGGTGGCAGAGTGTTGATCCGAGAGGTGACCGCTCGAGCGGTGCTTAGGCGCTCGAGTGGTGGGTCCTGTGCGCGAATATCTATAAAGGCTACAAATATCTTTTTTTTGGTCCAAAAATATCTTTTCAAAGCATATCCTCTCTCTCCCTACATTTTT
>JAULJZ010128563.1:0-56812 GCA_032270985.1 Heliamphora pulchella | reverse complement strand
CAGTCGACCGAACCTTAGGGTTTTCAACCTACTATTTTGTCTCGATTTTGGTGTTCTAAGGCCAACCCAAACAAGCCAAAAATCAGCCCAACCCATCTAAACAAGGCCCGAAAAAGCTTAAAACACAACTAAACATGCTGTTCTACAACACCATAGCATAAACCAAACATCGATGATATATAACATGAAGGAAAAACACGTCAACATTTATATATATCAAAATTAACAAGGTTCGGGGTCTCACAAGAGGACCATGTGGTTGGATTAATGTTCAACTCCATTGATGATGTTATGAGGTATTATGCAAAATATGCCAAAAAAATAAAGGTTTTACCATTTGTAAAAGATCATCTAAAAAGATAAAACATGGGGTGGTGCATTATGTGAATATCACTTGTAATCGTATTGAAAAGTTAAGAATCCGATCAAGTAATGTTGTTAAAATGCATCCACAATCGAAAACATGCTACAAAGCTAATGTTAGGGCAGTGCAATACCCTAATGGAAGATGGATTTTGAACTCGGTTCAACTTGAACATAACCATGCATTGAGTCCTGGAAAATTTTGATTTTTCAAATGTAATTGAGTATTTCAACTATATGTGAAATGAAGGCTTGAGTTAAATGACAAAACTTGGATTCGAATGAATAAAAGCTTTAACTCATTTATAGTGGAGGCTGGGGTCATGAGAATCTAATATTTTTAGAGAAAGATTGCAAGAACTACATCAATAAAGTTAGAAAACTAGAACTTGGGGATGAAGATGCCAATGCGATGCACAACTACTTTTTAAAAATATAAAAAGGACAATTCAAACTTTTTTACATGATGGATTTGGATGAAAAAGGTTAACTAAAAAATGTTTTTTGGGCCAATGCAAGGAATAGGGCAACATTCAAGAAGTTTAGCGATGTAGTTACATTTGACACTACTTATTTGGTCAATAAATATGATATGCTATTTGCACATTTTGTTGGGATAAACCATCGTGGTTAGTTTATATTGCTAGGGTGTGGGTTGATCTTAAATGAAGAGACAGATACATTAACATGGATTTTTCAGTCATGGCTTGAATGTATGGAAGGATGTCCTTCGAGTGCAATAGTGACAGATCAAGACAGAGATATGAAAAAGGCAATTGAGATTGTCTCCTAATGCACGACACCGGTGGTGCTTATGGCATATTATGAAAAAGATGCCTGAAAATTAGGAGGGTATAAAGAATATGAATCAATTAAATTTTATTTACAAAATGTGGTTTATGATTCATTGACGAAGGAAGATTTTGAAGTAAAATGGGATAAGTTTATTGAGAAGTATAATCTTCAAAGTAGTGAATGGTTGCTTGGGTTATATGAAGAGAGGGATTGGTTGATGCCTGCTTTTGTGAAATATATATTTTGGGTTGGAATGTCAACTATTCTATAAAGTGAAAGCCTGAATACTTTCTTTGATGGGTGAAAAATATGATTTCCTTTTCGTTTGATAGAAAATAATATTTTAATGATTTAATTAATCACATCCACGAATCATAAGCGACAAGAAGAAACCACAACACGTAGATTGTTTTACATGAAAAAACCCAACACGGGTAAAAAATCACGGGACTACCAAGTTCAGGAATCAAGCACTATAATCCGAACAGTTACAATACAACTTACAGACTCTTTGATCGAATTCTCAACCCTCTAGTACTAAACTTGTATGCCAAATCCTTGTTCACCATTCTCTACTTAATTCCCACTGCAACGAATCCTCGAAATAGCTCCTTCGGCAAAATCCCCTGTCGGAACTTAGAACGCCATCTAAGATTTCACTTAAATGATCTTCGATGTTTTTGGATACATGAGCACCCTTCTAAATATGATTTGAAGCTCTGAATCTCTGAGAATCAAAAGTATTTTCACGCATCCCTAATGACCCTTATATAGGTCATTAATTTCTAGGCTGCACAATTTGACACGCACTGAAATACCTAGGTCTGCTTGAACGGGCCTTTAGGCGCTTGAGCAGTCTTGTGGAAGAATGATATCCTTGAATTCTGCTTTTGGAATGCTTGTAATTTTAGCTTATATAATTGTACCACGAATTCATCTAGGATAGATACTCTTTATCCAAAACATACAAAGATAAACACAACCTAGATCCTAAAGAGATTCTAACACAACTAAAACTCTTATAAATTCAATCCAAAACTAATTAAGAGTTCTAATCCCATACATCAACCTTGAATTGCCATATAAAATAAAATATAGAAATTAATATATAATTAATTTCTTTACAATCTCCCTATTGACAATTCCAGGTGAACACAAAACACACTATCATAATCTTTCGGAATAATTTCTTCAACCAGCTTCTTCTTCCAATCCTTTAAAGAACACAAATAAGCAACCCAAATCCAAAACCAAATTAACCAGAAAAGAAATGAAAGAATTATGCCATATGTCTCAACCAGTCATTGCATGCATCCATTCATTTGTTATAAAACATACATGCAAAGAAAGTAAAAAGTAAATCCAAACTGAACCTCCAAAACTGTATCTAAGACATTAGAACTATGCATCCAAAGTATCAACCATAACCAATCTCAATGTATCTGTCAAACCATTCAAAAATACCGATTGTTTAAGTATCATTAGAAAATTACCTGAGTCAAAACCAAGAACTTTACCTGCTTGTCTGTTTGATCTGTACTTGTGTTCTGAAAAATATACTCCCCCTTTTTGTGGAATTGGAAGTAGCTAAGACGGACCGTCACTAGGAGGAAGGCCTTGGAGCAGCAACTCTAGCTAGTCAAATCAGGTGTCCATGTGCTGCTGAAGGCCAACAACCTTTGCCTCAAGAGAGGCAAGTCTGGTGGCCAGAGCAGAGCGAGATGACTCCCCTTCGGATGCTGATGGAGTGGAGGCGCTAGGAATATCATCTGTGTCCTCCTCCTCCTCCTCAGAGTCAGTTATGGTAACAGGAGGAGGGATGTGTGCAACACTTTGTGAGTGAGTGCGCCTGCTGATGGATTTGGTGATGAGCACAACATGCAGGGCGGTGGGGGACAAAAAGTGGGTATGGACCGTATGAAGTTGGAAAAAAAAAGACCATATGGGAGGGCAACGATTTTGTTGCCATGGGCAACTTTAAGCATGGACTGGAGGAAAATGAGCGCAAGTTCTATCCGTCCACCCTAACTAATCATGAAAGTTCTAACTCATGCTCCTGATTAATGTCAGAAACATGACCTTTAGGATGAAAGCTGGCACTAACAATAATATTTAAGAGACGAAAGGTGGGAGTCAATTCTTTCTGGTAAACGTAGCTACCTACCCATTCCCTTGGTGTACCACACAGGGCTGTAGTAATCTCAGTGTATAACCAGCATGGTTGGTTTGGTACAAGTGAATAGTCGATAACCGGGAGACTAGTATAACCCATGTGGGCAACAAGTGAATTAGGGTACATGATGATATGGTTTCCTCGGATATTGGTTTTGAATTTAAACCACTGGGTCTCTAAATCATACTTGTTATAATAGAATTCTCTTACGAGGTCAACCATGACTTCACCTTCAACTTGAAGGAAAGCGGTCCATTCTAGTTTTTCAAACATCTGGGGAATTCCAAACTTAGCAAAGTCAGACACGATTACATTCTTCTCTAACAGAAGTGGTCGGTCAGCAAACAAATGAGTGTACTTCTCTTCACCTTTTAATGAGCGAAATCGAGCCTTGTCAAACTGGGTCAAAGTGCATCCAACAGTTTTTTTAGTGCGAGGAGGCATGTTTCTATGACATTACAAACATAAGAACTTGGAATAAGATTCATACCCAATTTGCACAATTTTCATGACAATATTTTCAACACAAGTAATAGCAAAAGATCTTTAAGTAGTGTCACAAATGTCCAAGCTACACAATGAAACTAAGGACACATTATCCATATACAAAGTGAGCATGCACATTGTGGATACATGACAACTCCAATATGCAAGTCATAGGGATTCTGGATCATTATTCAAGTCCCAAACCATAACTCAACAGTTATGCACATTTGTCATTGAAGTCTCAGCGCAAGATCTAAATCAAGAATTGATCTAAATAGGTATGTTCCAAAATCCGTATTAAGTGTAACATTCAACCTCATATTGAAGTGAGAATGATGAAAAAGCGCAAAACACGTAGCACAACCTCTAACAAACATCCTAGTTTGCAAAGCATCTTCAAGTCTAACAATCAATTTGAACCATATAGTGAGTTTAACAAAACGCAAGCAAAACCAGACGGAATCAAAACCATAGAATGAAATGACTAAGACCAATTGTCGAACAGGTGGTGTGCAAGGTGAAAACATTATGGAAAGTGACTATGTTTATGCTCCATAACTCCCCAAGAAGGCAACCATTCACTCAAAAATCATCCAAGGGACAAGGGAGGATATGAAATTTTTATATTCGAATCTAGAAGAAAACCCTGGGTTTTGATAAACACAATGGGCAAGGTGCCAAGAACTCAAACAAGGCAAACCCTCGGTTCGGTCATTAGAGTTGAACCCATGTGTATTATCACGAACAAACCTTGATTTGGTAAAATAGATGAGAAGTAATCAAAATAGGAGGCATAAACTCATTCGAAACTCTAGAAGAGAGAAAACTTAGAAATTGAACAAGAAACAAGGGGATTTGAACTTAACTGAGTGAAGACACAATGAAATCGTAACATAATGGGCGAAATAGGTGCAAAAGACAAGCAATGGGGAAGAGGCGCAGAGAGATTTGTGAGAAAGATTTGAGGGAATGGACTGAAGAATGTCAAGATCCCTATTTTTATTTCTGATGCGCGATAGTCCGCTCGAGCACTTAGGGGACCACTTGAACGGTGGATGGACAGAGGGTCATGCAAAAAAACATCCGCTCAAGCGCATAGTGAGTTGCTTGAGTGATGGACAGGCAAAGGCTAAAAGGTGCTTTTGGCCGCTCGGGCGCATAGAGAGCCGCTCAAGCGATTAACATATCGAGAAAAAAGGAACATTTTGGCCACTCGAGCGCACAGAGGACCACTCAAGTAGTACACTGGCCGAGCTAAACCTAGAGGAGCAGAACAATGAATTTGAAAGGAGCAAAATGTTAAATTGGCATTCTGAAAAAAATACGACATACGATCTAAACTGAAAATCTTGAAACTAATATTCTAAATTGAAACTTAAAATCTCATAAAGTTAAGCATAACCTAGTTGTGAAACATAGGAAAATAGAGTCACAAAAACCTGTCAAGAGAACTTACAAAGGTCTTGCATGCAAACCTTTGAGGGACTTATTCACAGAGGTAATGTTCAATGTATGTGTGATCAATAGACGTTTGCTACACTTGAAGTCAGTCAAGAAACAACATAGTTTGAAATCGAACCAAGTAAGGTCCCAATGTATGTCTGCTGAAGATGTACGGAAGCTCCTCCTAAAGAAGAACTGTACATAAAAAAGTTATGCTTTATTTGGAGGCTGTCACACTAATATAAACGAAAAGACAAGGTTCACATAGGTTATCATTTTCGTTAGCATAAAAGTTCAGTTGCATAAATGGCAGGTAACACATTAAAATGAACAAGAAATCATGGTTCATGTAGGTAGCCATTTTCATAAGCAAGACAAAAAGTGTAGCATAAACAGCAGCTTTCACACTATAACGAACGAGAAAGTAAGGTTCGTATAGGTAGCCATTTATATAAGCATTATATAACACAAACAGTTCTAAATGAGAGTAGAGCCGTGGATAGATAAGCTGATGGGGGTGGTTATAGATATCAATATCAACAATGGGATTCTACTGTAATGATCAATCAAATAGTGTTTCTCAATCCAAATCAAGTATATGTCACGTGTATATTTAACTGCATATACAATAAACATTACCTGAAAATTTGTCTCAATGATTCATAGTAAGCTTATTCTCACATGTCTTCCTGACACAGTCCTTTAAATAATATTTTGAGATGTTTTATAGAAAATTAAGCCATAAGGCAAAGTTAAGAGTGTAAATTTAGAGGACACACACACACAAAAACAAAAAACAAATCAACCCCCCTTTTTTTTAATTCAAAATGCCAATTCCAATAGATTTCCTAAGAAATTCAAACCGAAGTGCTTCAAGATATTTTGTCAACAAATCAACCATTTTCCTTTCAGTGTCAATGTACCCAAGAGTAATAATGTTATCCTCAACTAGCTGACGAATGAATTGATATCTAATATCAATGTGCTTAGTCCTAGAGTGCTGAACATAATTTTTTTTGAAATGTTTATAACATTAGTATTATCACAGTGAATAACAACAGACTCTTAGTTAAGACCATAATCCGACAACATTTGTTTCATCCAAAGCAATTGAGTACAACAACTACCAGCAGTAACATACTCAGCCTCGATAGTAGATAAGGATATAGCATTCTATTTCTTACTATACCAAGACACCAAATTGTTACCGATATAGAAGCAACCTCCTGATGTGTTTTTTCTGTCATCTGCACATCCAGCCCAATCAGAGTCAGAAAAATTTGCAATGTTAGAGTTAGTATCTTTGGAGAACCAAATCCCAAACTCAATAGTGGAATTCACATATCGGATAATTCTTTTAACAGCAATTAATGTGATTCCTTAGGATTTGACTGATAGCGTGCACAAATACCAATACTAAAAGTAATGTTAGGTCTACTGATTGTAAGATACAATAGACTCTCAATCATACTTCTAAACATGGTTTGATCGACACTTTGACCTTTTTCATATTTTGATAATTTCACAGATGTACTCATAACGGTTCGAATGGGTTTGGTAAATTCCAACTTAAACTTTTTAACTAAGCTTTTTGCATATTTTGACTGTGAGATGAAAATTTCATTGTCAAACTATTTAATCTGTAAGCCTAAGAAGTAGTTTAGTTCACCAACCATACTCATTTCAAATTCCTTATGCATACAATTAGAAAATGAAAGGGCAAGAGATTCACATGTAAAACTAAATACAATATCATCAACATATATTTGTGCAACCAAAATATCTTTCTTGTTCTTTTTAATGAAAAGAGTCTTATCCATACTTCCTCTGATGAAATCACGGTTAACCAGGAAGGTGGTTAGTCATTCATACCAAGCTCGGGGGTCCAGTTTCAGCCCGTACAAAGCTCTTTTGAGCTTGTATGCATGATCGGGATAATGTGGAACCTTAAAGCCTTTGGGCTATTCAACATAGGCAACTTTCTTCAACTGCCCATTTAGAAAGGCACTTTTCACGTCCATCTGGTATAACTTGAAATTCAAGAAACATACCACAGCAAGTAAGATGCGAATAGACGCTAATCTAGCCACCGGTGCAAAGGTCTCATCAAAGTCTATTCCGTTTACTTATATGCCACCTTATGCCACTAACATAGTCTTACTTCTTATGATTGTGCCCTGTTCATCGGTCTTATTTTAAAAATCCATTTTATACTGATAACATTCACATTTTCAGGTTTAGGTACTAACTCCCAAACATCATTCTTGATGAATTACTCAAGTTCCTCATGCATAACATTCAGCCAACAATCGTCAGTTAAAGTCTCTTTTTCACATTTTTTTACTCAATAAAGGACATGTAACATAAATGAATTACCCGATTCCCTATCTATCGACGTGTCATCAACGGTTTAGTTACCTCTCTAATCACCTGGTTAAGAGGGTCATTTAGTTTAACTTGAGATGAGGGTTCTAAGCTTTCTGGCTCCACTGGTGCTGTAACAAGGTTAGTACTTGAGTCCATAATCTATTCAGTCTGTTTGGGTGGACTAGGCTGTGTTGGTTCTTCAAGAATCTGTGAGATTGGCTGGTTTACTTCAGGTATCAATATCTCCTCAGATTTTTTTGCATCATCAACAACTACACTAATAGATTTCATAACAGTAGAAGTGCGCAAAATTGTAAACTCTATATGCTCTACTATTAATGAAATAGCCAAGAAATATCCCGTCATCACTTCTAGAGTTAAATTTACCCAATTGTTATCGATCTTTTAGAATATAACATTTGCTCCCAAAAGTTCTAAAATATTTCACATTAGACTTTCTACCTTTCCATGACTCATATGCAATATGTTTTGTGCTGGCTGTAAATAAACTCAATTAATAACATAACATGCAGTATTTATGGGCTCGTCCTAAAATCTAAGAAGAATATTTTTACCATGAAGCATAACCCTGGCCATCTCCAGCACCACACTATTTTTTCGTTCCACTACACTATTCTGTTGCAGTGTTTTAGGAGCAGAGAACTTATGCTAGATTCCCTGTTCGTCACAAAAATATGAGAAGTTAGAATTCTCGAATTCCTTTCCATGATTTGATCTAATCTTTATGATACGCTGATTTTTCTCTTCATGTTCATTATTCAACTTAAGACTCAGGGATTTGAAAACAACAAATGTGTCAGATTTCTCTCGCAAAAAGTTCACCCAGATAAACCTAAAAAGTCATCTACAACAAGAAAAATATATTTTTGCCATATATACTATTTATTCTAGTAGGACCCATAAGATCTATGTGAAGAAGCTAAAGAGGATATTGGGTAGCAAATTGATTTATTTTCTTCTGTAGGACTTTAAATTGTTTACCTAGTTGACAAGGTCCACAAATAGCTTTTGAGGTGTTACTGAGTTTTGGAATTCTATTAACCAATTCAAGATTTGTAAGTCTGGATAAGTCCTTATAATTAATGTGTCCCAACAGGTGATGCCACAGTTCAGCTTTATCAGATTTGGCTGAATGACATGTTAGATTAATTTTAGGCAAAATTCCGTAGCAATTGTTAAAAGTTCGAACACCATGAATAACAATTTTTCTATTTTTATCCAAAATCAAGCATTTAGTTTTAGTAAAATGTACTTCATGGTGTGTATCACACATCTAACGGATGCTGGGTAAATTTTCTTTCAAACCGTCTATAAGAAGGACATTGTCTAATTTGGGAAGCCCTGAAGAGATAATGTATTCTCTCTCAATAATCTTGAATGAGTTTTCATCCCCAAATGTGATAAGTCCTCCATCATATGGATCAACACTCTAAAACAAGGACTTATCACCTGACATATGTCGGAAACAACCACTATCCAAGTACCACATGAAAGAATTTTAAGCTTTTAAGGCCGTATGAACTACATGACATTTCAAATCAGACTTCCGAACCCATACAACACGAGTTTTAGGAAAATGCTTGGTTTGAGTGCTCAATTTTTGGTTAAAATATGATCTCTACCAATTGGGCACTCGAGCGCCCAGAGGGACCGCTCAAGCGCTCGACTGCCAGTGATCAATTCTGTTTCTCTGCTAGTGGTTCGCCCAAGCGTACAGAGGGCTCACTCGAGCGTGCGATTGACAGTGTGTTTTCCCATCCCTTTACCAATTGGCCGCTCGAGCGCCCAAAGGGTCCGCTCGAGCTCTCATTTGGCCGAGAGTTTTTCATGCAGCAGTCTAATCTAATCATGTAATTTTTAGATTTTTTTTCATATTGATACAAATACAGAGATTTTATTTTTATGCAAAAAGGCCAAATATGACCCATAATACCACAATAGTGACAAATAGGAACAAAGTTTTGAAAACCAACTAATTTTGGTTAAGGTTTTTGAAAAGATTTTTCCAAAATTTCAGTCCTGATTTGCTTAGGTTTTTCCAAAATACTTTTCATACCTGTAAGCATGCTGACAGCTTTAACAAAATTGATTTTACCTGAAGTCTTTGATCCAGACGAACTTTCAATGTACCACAATCTGGTTCGGCCTGACGCCACTTTCTGCACACTTAAGATCTCTTCCAAACTCAGGGATTCTACATTCAACTTCTTATGAGTGGTATTACCAGTTAACAGTTCAAATTCTAACTCTTTTATTCTAGCCTCACTTGCCTCAAACAAAGATTTTGACTTTATTGAGTTTTACAATTACAGTTCTAATTCAGGAACTTTCAATTTGAGGGAATCACAAGACTCAATAAGTTTATTTCTCTATTTTTCAGAACAGACCAGTTTCTCAGTCATTTTAGTTTTAAAAATTTTTAGTTGAGAAACAAGAGCCTGAGACTCGGTGAGTTTTGATTTAAGGCCATCATTCTCTTTTTCCAAGGTTTTAACCTCCAGTGACAGCTTAGTGATAACTTTTGTCATTTTGTAACTTTCTTTGTGAAATTTATCATAAGCCAACTAAAGGTTTTTCTAATTTCCATCTTCAGATTCAAAACCTGAATCTGGATATTCTTTTCCAGAATCAATGTGTGCTACGCGTGATTCATGATCAGAAAAATTAAATTCACCAGATCCAGTAGAAGTAGCAAAAGAAACAAACTTACATTTTTCATTCTCAGGTTCAGACTCAATTTTATCATCAGTTGACTCAACTTCATCATCCCATGTCACAGTGAAAATATTTTCTTTCTTTTTCTTTTTATTTAGACAATTCTGTGCAATGTGACCATACCCTTGTGTAGACACTCTAATTTAACCAAGTCGAATCTTAGGCACCGGTCTCAAATGTGTTTTAATTACGAAAGTATAAGAATTATGCTAAAAGATACTCCCAAGCAAAAAATCACGAATATAGCTCAGAGCTAAGAAAACCACCAAAAAAATTCAGGCGGTGACCTTTTTGCAAATCCTAAACTAGGGTTGCATCTTTTTATCCGAGCCGCGACTTTTAAAAGTAGTGGCTGTCCTTTTCATCACCATAAATGTAGCGGCTGTCATTGTGAAAAAGAAAAAAGATAACGGTTGTCACTATTACCCCTTTTAGGACAGGTGGTGGGCATCCTATAAGGGGTCTTTGTTGCCCATTTTGCCTATAAATAGGTGTCATTTTTCAGCAAAACAAAAGAGGAGAGAACCTGGAGGTCCAAACTCTGCCCAAATACACCCTCACCCGATATATTCCTATCCATTCCATACTTTCTGAGCCTTGTTCGGAATCTTGCTTGCATTGAAGGAGTTTGTAGAGCCCGTATTGGCTCAGAGATTGCCTATTCTTACCCTGAGGGGCCATTCGAGGTGGATATTCACACGACGTAATCTTAGAAACCCACAACTTTCCTATAAACCCTCATTTTCTTCTCCTGAGTGTGTCGTGGATAAGGCTTCCATTATTTTTTATTGTTTATTCATCATTTATTTTGATTTAAGCATTATTCCTTCAAGTTTTTATTATAAACAATGTATTTGTAGCTTTTTATTTCATATATTACGGTCATTTTTATTTCGTTTTGATGTTTACACGCACACTAAGCACGTCAAAAGCTTTTTGAGGTTTTGGAACATGACTGTCGCGACCTTCTAATGTCACGGCCGTGTGTTTGTCTAAGCCTACAGTCACGGTCGTGTGGTTTTTTCACGTAGCCGACACTTTTCTGCTTTCCTTTCTCATGGCCGCGATGTCTCATTGTCACGGCCGTAACGTTTATTTTAAGGCTAAAAATATGAAAATTCCTTTTAAAACTCTCTGATATTCATTTATTTCAAGGTTTCTCTCTTTTTTTATTTTATTTTCCTTTTCTCTTTTCTGTACTTCAGTTCATGTTCTTGTTGGGTAATGAATGGTAAATCTGGCCTAAATCAAATAGGTCATGGTCTCCATTCTGTACACCTCTCATTCTGTATGTTCTGTAGTTATAAAAATATGACGGCCGCGGCCTTTCAATGTCATGGCCGTGTGTTTTATTAAACTCACAGTAACGGCCGCTAGTTAGTTTATAACGGCCGTATGTTTTATCTCCATATTTGTCACGGCCGATATATCCTCTTGCTACGGCCGTGAGGTTTTATGAGGGCAATGACATGAAAAGTGTGTTTATGTACTATGTCATTCATATTTGCTATTTTGTATGTTCTGTTTCGAGTTATTCTTCGTATAGAGAATGAAGGATGGTAGATTTAACTCAAAACAAATGAGTTATGGTCTATGTTATATATATCCTATCCATTTGAGCTTGTTTTAAGCCTTGCACAATGTTTATACCCTGTTTGGACCCCTTAATACCATGGCCGCGACATTTATATGACACGACCGTTAGATTTTTCACTATATTTCTCATGGTATCTCTTTATATGTCACAGCCGCCTATTTCGTGACTTCATTTGTCACGGTCGTAACATTAGTTGTCACGGCCATGAGTTTTTATGTATGTCCAGTAGCTTAAAATAGTACTCGAGCCGTCTTTGTTGATTTTATATAGCTTGTTCGCAGTATGTTAGAGGCAAAAATATTGGTGCATGTCCCTTAAGTCCCCGTTTATTCATTTTATCGCTTATACGTATGTTTTTCGCTTTTCTTTGCTCAAATGATACGTGTGGAATATCTAGAAATAACAACCAAATTACTTGACCCTAGGAATCATAGTTAGAATTCTATTTTGTTGCTTGTTTTTGTTTAAAATCTCTTTAACCTCATATTTTGTATGTTACTTTTAAAAAGTTTACAACAAAAATTAATATTGGCATAGTAGATGCCAACTTCACGATTGGATGAAAAGAGTGCTTAACACTTTCCCTTTTTATACCTTAGCTCACAAACTCTCTTTTTCTCTGGTTAGAATTTTTTAAAAGACCGGCAGCTTTCTTTTTGTTTTTCTTAATTTTTCTCAAAAATTAAGTGGCGACTCCATTTTTTAAAAAAGGATGTTAGATATCATGGATTTTCTTGTTTTGAAAAGAAAAGAACGTTTTTTCAAAAATAATAGATATCCGGTGCACCCCATGGGACCAAAACGCCCACAGCATTTCTGGCGACTCCGTTGGGGACCGATTTTTTTTCAAAAAAATATAAGAGTGCTTAACTTAAAATGTCAATGGTTCTTGTTGTAAACTTTTCATCGATATTTGCATTTGCATTTTCATATTTGTGTGCTTGGCTCTCAAACCCCTGCTCCGCCTACCTGATACCCCGACTAGTTTACTATCTTAGGGTTATGTTGGGGAAGCCAGCAAGCCTTTTGTCCACATGCTTCCATAGATGTGAAAAAAAGAGTTATTACGTACCGTTTGACCATGCATTGCACCATATCTAGTATTGGGAGGTATATTCTTGACCCTATTCAGAAGGTACACTGAGTGATGACCTACATGCTTCCATATTTGTGGATGTTCTTGTTTGTATAGTTAGCACCCCAGTTAGGACTAGTTTTCATCCTCTCGATCTGTCATCGAGAGTGAGTTATTTCGAGTTTATTCCCAACTAACGAGTCTTCTAGTTTACATGAGTCCTTTTAATTCAGAGACCTAGGACAATAGCTTCGTGCAGAGAAGATCCTATAAGCACTTGGGCCTGATCTCTGAAAGAAAAGCTTAGAAGGGTAGAACAGTCAGATTCTGTATTCCCGATGGAAAATCCAAAATTGATCTTGGCTAATATGATGTGGGCTATTATGGGCCTACGGTGAACATTAGACGGGATCAATATAGTAGTGAACAACCAGGCCATGATTCAAACTCAATGCCAGACACAAATCCAACTCTTACAGGCTCAACAAATCCAAAACCAAGCTCAATATCAGTAACTTCAAGCTCAAGTTAATAATATGTTGAGTTCATCTATCGAGAACGAGACTCAATCCAATCAATAGAGAACTAAGGCCGTAAAGGCGCTAAGAAATCCTTTGATCACCTTTGAACGATTGCTTCATGTGGGAGTTAATGTTGAAAGTTTCATCCAATTAGGGGTAATGGAAAGTGTGAGATCAAGTCAAAGAGTAAGGAAACCAAGCACTAATGACCTTAATCGAGTCGATAATAACTTCACTGACATTTTCAATGATCAGGTTTTCGAAGTAAACATCCTAAATCCAAAGCTCAAGCAATTTAGTCAGCAAAGAGCTTCGAGAAGAATATTCACCTCTCTGGGAGTCCCGCTTTCCATTGTCCTCAGTAATCTTATTAAGAAAGGCCTTTTCAAATCTTTAGAACCGACCCCGCCTCCGAACTCTTTACTGCTCAGATATAATCCTATCTAGTATTGTTCCTTCCACAAGGAGCATGGTCATTTAACCAATAATTACATGAGGGTTCGACATGAAATCCAAGATCTGATAAATAACAAGGTGATTCCCCCACTTATTGCCGCTCAAAAGTCGAATATAGTCTCCTTGCCGAATCATGCAGCTCAACAGAATATGAATGTTGTTAAAGGAGGGACAAAAGGTTTTGATCCCACAAAATTCATAGTCTCCGCAACAAAATCGAAGCAAATTATAATTTTGTCATCCGGTCCAGAGGTACTGCTGCTTAACGACCTTATTCAAGATCTAATAGACGACGGTTTTGATATTTTTCAAATCTTTATCGTCCAGGAGGAGGAAGTTCCTCCTCCTGTCAATGGTAATGATGAAGAGATGAAGAAATCAGACAACTGTGGGAGGATTTGGCATGCCTTGACGCATTAGATGAGTTAGAGGAAGCTAAAATTGACATCAAATGGAATGCCCCGACCATTCCAAGTGATGATACAGCATGGCACCGAGGGGCAGCCTAGTACGGGGAAACCGAGCCGAGTTTTAGAGTTGAAGAGGTAGGGAAATCAGTGTCAAAGATAAGAGAGTCTTCGAAAGGAAAGGAAGTTTATAATGAGAGTAGACAAGAAGTGAATTTATCAATCGGTAACGAGACTGAGAAGAAAGGAGAATAGGAAGAGAAAGAGAAGGACTCACCCCAGGTGAACTCGTTGAGACCTATAAGTTCTGTATTCGATCCCTCTGTATACATCATTTCTCTTCAGGAACAAAAACTAATAACTCCTCTACCTGAAGGGCCAGTTTTATGTTCTCTTGACGTAGAAGAAATCTTGTACCAAGAAGAGAACGACCTGTGAAAATTGGAAGAAATAGAGCAAGAATTCATGGATAAGGAGTATGATGAAGGAGAAGACGTGCCGAAGTGGCAACCGATTGTGGAGGAATCGTATGACCATCAAGATTCTTGGGAATCTTGGGTTCCTCCCCCGCCATATGACTACAAGGATCCGTTTGATGAGGTATCATTGCCACAACTCTTCGAATTAGAGAATGATACCAGTGAAAAATTCCATTGGTTTACGCAAAATGTGATGGGAATCGAGGAGGATCTTCAGGGACTCGAATGAGCTAGTAAAGAAGGTAACCAAGGAAAGATAAGAATAGACGGCTTCTGGACTTTCCAAGGGAAGACATACCCGATGGCTGAAATCCACGAAGTGATCGACCAGTTCAAGGGTTTGTGGGAACCCGAGAAGCAAGTTGAACACCTGATGAGAAGCGGGAGGCATTTTAAGCCTGCACAGTTAGAGAAGGAACAACCAAGTAGAGGCAGAGGAATCAAGAAAGCAAGCAGAGAAATGGAACAGTGAAGAGGAAGGAATAGTTTTGAAGCAGCTCAAGAAGACGCAGGCTAATGTGAGTATCTAGGGACTACTCATGGCTTCCCACAAGTATCGATGGGCAGTCTTGAAGGCTCTCAACAGCATAGACATCCCGATCGATGTGTCCCCCTACTAGCTAGTTGGAATGCTTATACCCGAGAAGCACTATAATGTTATCGCCTTCAGTGACAAAGATTTTTCGACAGAGGGACTATTGCACAACAAGTCGCTACACCTAATTGTCCAATGTTTAGGGAAATAGGTGTCGGTTGTCTTTGTTGACAACGGTTCTACCCTCAATATGTGCCTACTACGAACTACTTATTATTTGGGGTTGAAGACGCATGACTTCAAGCCTAGTGCAAAAGGAGTACAAGCGTACGATAACACGAGAAGAGATGTGTTGGGCTTAGTAACTTTTGCTGTGACAGTGGGAACACTCGAAAGCTAGGTAGAGTTCCATGTTCTCAATGTGCCAGCCTCGTTTAATTTGTTACTGGGAAGGCCATGGCTACATGACCCATCGATTAGAGCAGTTATGTCGAACCTACACCAAAAAGTAAAGCTAATCAAGGAAGGAGTAACAGTCACCATTCCGGGTGAAACTGGCTTGTCAACCTCGCTTACTAACACTACCCCACTCCTCGAGATCCAGCACGGGGAGGAGGATCTCCTTCTAAATGGGTTCGACTTCCATGAGACAAGAACTATCCAAGTTCTAATGAACGAGGAGGAAAACTATGTGAACCCGAAAGTCATAGCCATGATGAGGGGAATGTTCTATTTTCTAGGAATGGGACTAGGCAAGCATTTGCAAAGAGTCTCAGAACCAATTCCTCTGAACATAATCGTCGTGGATTCGGACTGGGGTACAAGCTAAAAGGGAAAGAACATAGTATGAAAAAGTACGGAATAACATTGAATGGACGTTTTATCAAGGAATGGGACGAATTCCCCTACAGTGGATTTTTCGAGCCATTGATAGAGGAGAAGAATAAACAGAAGTTGCTAGGGCTAAAAATCTTTTTCGATCACCAGTTGTCTGACAGCGAAGAAGAAGCAGAAATGCAGTAGATGGGATTCACTAAAAAAGTGCCAACAAACTGAATAGTTCATTACAAGAAAGGAGATCTGGTTTTTTTCTTCAATGAAGAGATGGCCCGAGTGCGTATAGGTAACAAAGAAGAAGAGAATGTGCTGATGATGGATACCAACGTGCCTACGGATTATACTATACTTATCATGGATGCTGCTAAAATGCAAAGGAGCTAGTCCTTTGAGTATTTTTGTATGCATGATGTGGAAAGTGAGTGGAAATCCAATTTTATTAAGTCCGTTTTGATCGAGTCTATAAATGGTTCCTATGATGAAAAATCTGTAGGGAATGCACCTGTTGGCATCCCTGGTCCCTTTCTATTTCGAGTCCAAAATTGTAACCCCCGTTGAAATCAATGAAATAAATTTAGATTTTTCTTACTTTGTTGTGCCTCAAATATCTTGTTTGGATTCTATAAATTTTAATGAATTCGAGAAGAATGTCCCTCCAAAATTAAAACTTTTAGTTGAAAAGGAAGAGAAAATGCTAGCAAAACCTGTAATGAAAGAAACTGCTTTAATAAATCTTAATAATGAAAAGGATCCACAGATATTTCAAGTTGGTTCTGCGCTTTCTTCGAAACAACATGAGTAGTTAACCCTTTTATTAAAAGAATTTAAAGATATTTTCGCATGGTCCTATAAAGATATGCCCAGTATTGACCCCGATATCGTACAACACTGAATCACTCTCTATCCCAATGCTAAGCCTGTCAAGCAGAAATCTAAAAGGACATAAGGAGTTTCATAGGAAAGATTCAGTTCATTAACCAATTTATTGCCAAGCTAACCACTACCTACGAACCTTTGTTCTGACTTTTGAAGAAAGGGACCAAGTTTCAATAGGATCAGTAGTGTCAAGACGCCTTCAACGCCATACGGAAGTATCTACAGAACCCTCCGATCCTGTCACCACTTGAACCCGACAACCCTCTGATACTGTATCTATCAGTGATTGATTCAGTAATAGGATGCACACTTGCACAAGAAGACGAAGCCAAGGTAGAAAGAGCTGTTTACTATTTGAGTAAAAATATGAAGAAATGCGAACGCCGGTATATGTCCTTGGAGAAGACTTGTTGGGCACTAGTCTGGGCATCCAGAAAGTTATGCCATTATATGCTAGCATACCAAGTTATTCTAATCTCAAGGATGGACCCACTTAAATACCTCTTTGAGAAGCCGGCATTGACAGGAAAGTTGGCCTGGTGGTTGCTGATGCTAGCCGAGTTTGATTTGCAATATGTCACGAGAAAATCAGTGAAATGGAGAGCTGTTGCAGAGTTCTTGGCCGACCATCCTATTGAAGGAGAAGAAGAGCCCGAGTTTGAGTTTTTCGATGAACAAGTGTTGAAAATTGAAAAGGATCTGTGGACCTTGTACTTCGACGGACCTTCGAACCAATATGGGTACGGGATAGAGATACCTTTGATTACTCCTGATGATTCCTATATCCCTTTTGGCTTATAAGTTGAGTTTTGAGGATACCAACAATCAGGCTGAGTACGAAGCTTGCTTAGCCGGATTGGAAGCAGCCTTAGAACTAGGGGCGAGAAAGTTAGAAGTTATAGGGGACTCAGCTTTGGTCGTCTCCCAAGTAAAAGGAGAATGGATGGTTAAGGAAAAAAGGTTGATCCAGCACCACCGAGAGCTCAAAATAATGATCCCCTATTTGGAGAATGTGGTATTTATTCACGTCCCAAGACTACATAATAAGTTTGCTAATGCTTTAGCTACTTTGGCATCAATGATAGGCATACCGCCCGGAGTAAGGATGAGACCATTGGAGATTCAATAAAGAGATACACCCGCAATCAGTAATATCGTCACTACCCAAGAAGTCAATAATGGATTACCCTGGTATCACGACATTTGGAATTTCATTGAGAAGGGAGAGTATCCTAGTTGAGCCAGCAAGAAGGATCAAAGAGATATCATGAGACACGTCGCGCAGTTTGTGATCTGTGGGGGGAAGATTGTACAAGATGGGATATCTGGGAGTTAATAAACTCTGCGTTGACAAGGGAAGAAAGACACGATTTGATGAGAGAAGTACACAGAGGAGTTTGCAGACCTCACATAGTGGGGTGATGCTAGCTAAGAAGATCCTGCGCTAATGATACTTTTGGATGACGATAGAAACAGATGTTGGAAATGTCCAGTTCACGCAAACCTCATGCATGTGCCACCATCTCAGCTCTGTAACATGACATCACCTTGGCCATTCTAAATTTAGGGGATTAACGTGATATGAAGGATCACACCCAAGGGATCAAACAAACATGAGCTTATCCTTGTAGCATTTGACTACTTCACGAAATGAGTCGAAGTTGCCTCCTACTCTGTCCTGAAGGCCTCCTAGGTAGCCAAGTTTATTAAAGAGAATCTTATCTGTCGGTACAGGGTCCCACACGAGATAATTTCTGATAATGATTCTCGCTTCCAAGGTAAAATTCTTGGATCTCTTGAAGGAGTACCGAATCACAGCTCATATGTCTTCCCCGTATAGACCGCGAATCGATGGATGTGTGGAAGCTGCCAACAAAAACATAAAGAAAGATTCTACAAAAGGACAACAGAGAGAAGTAGAGATTAGCCAGAGAAGCTGCCACTTGCATTTTGGGGATATCAAATATCGATCAGGACTTCCACTGGAGCAACACCTTATACATTAGTTTATGGAATAGAAGCAGTCTTACCCATAGAACTTGAGATTCCGTCCTTAAGGATAATGGCCGAAAGCAGCATTTTAGAATCAGATTGGCAGAAAGATAGGCTTGAAGAGTTTCTTCTATTCGACGAAAGGAGGTTCAGAACGTTGTTTCACATCCAAGGGTACCAGAGAAGAATAGCTCGGGCATTTAACAAGAAGTTTAAATCTTGGAATTTGAAAGATGGTGCTTTGGTTCTCAAAGAGATCAAAGCCCCGATCTTCTACCCTGATGTCAAAAGGAGCCGCTATTCTTATGGATCTAGATGGGAATGCCTTTTCTACACCAATTAACTCAGGTCAACCCAAGAGGTTTTATCCTTAAGAGAAAAAAATAAAAAAACAAGCTTACTGGGTTGAAAATCGTAAAGGCAACACAGAAAAAAGTTAGAGCAGCCCGTAAGGCCAAAATCCCATAAGGGCGACCTTGGCAAAAGTTAGGGCAATGAAAGGAGAGTGTCAATACCCGAGTGTAACCCATGTCTCAAACTACATTATGGCCTGATTCCCTTCTTCGGGATACGTATGCAGCTTCTGTCAGAAGTTCGACCCAAATCTTTGTTCAAATCTCTTCTCTGTCATCATATTTCAAGTAGTCGGTCAATGCAAAAACTTACTTTAAGTTTTTCTCATAAATTGATTATACTGCAAAAACAAAAATCTAAGGAACAGTTTAAGAAATCATCACAAACTAGAAGCGAAGAAACTTTCATTAATAGGTTTTACTGATTTAGTATGATTCTAAAAACAAGAGAGGCGCGCAAGTCCTCATCTTTTTCCTAAAAAACTAAAAGGAAAGCATCAATATATTGGGGAACAACAAAGCAAAGTTTAAGTCCTTCTCCTCTTTGCGTATCCTCCCTGCCTTGCACTGCGCTCTAATTCTATCCCAAGCCAAGCTTTATAGTCCTCAGAAATCCTACTATTAAACTCTCTGCTGACCGAAATCCTCAATCGAGAAAGCAAAGCCCACTGGTACTGACCCAAAAAAGGAACTGGATGTGCAGAACTATACAGATGACTGACAGCAGTGTCAGGTCTGATATGAGTATACCTAAATTAATGAAGAATGCGATATGGATGATATAAAGTGACCAGCTTCAAGCCGACCAACAGAACCCCCGAGTGCCCACAGTGACAGTAGTCGTGAGAGTTATCTTCAGCAAGGGCATAGCCAGGAGATGTCCTCCCCAGTTAGAGAGCTCGGATAATCCTTCCAATCAGCTTTAGTGGAGCAGAGGCGATAAGCTCGATGATAGACAAATATCTTCACGTTGTAGTCATCGGGAATGGGTTTCTCTAGTAAATTTACCTTCTCCATCAGGTAAACCTAAGAGAAATAAAAAAAAGGAGAGCCAAGCAAAAAAAATAGGGAGAAATACAAAAAAAGGAGAGATGAGTGAGAAAAGATAGAGAGAAATACAGAAAATGAGAGCTGAGATAGAGAGAAATACAGAAAAATGAGAGCTGAGTGGGAAAAGATAGAGAAAAATACAAAAAAAAGAGAGTTGAGAGGGAAAAAATAGCGAGAAACATAGAAAAATGAAAGCTGAATGGAAAAATAAAGAGAAATACAGAAAAAGAAAAGTCGAATGAATACATGTAGCTATAAAGCACTGCCCACGAAGCAAGGAGCACCCTCAGTACAATCCGCGTCAAGCCCGAGAAGTGTCTCAGCAAGGACTAGTAGAACAAGATCCTGGCCCTTGTGAGTTTGATAAGCTACATCCATCAAAGAAGAGCTAGCCCATCCATCAGAAGACCCTAGAAGAAAATAGGCCAGTAAACAAATACAAAGAGCATAACGACACTGGAGCTGAAGGGGTCAGAATCGGCCAAAGATTCAAGCCACATCAAGAACTCCATAAGTGAAGCCTCATACTTAAGGTAGCCACAAAGCTGCATCAACCAGTCCTTGGGACTCAAAAATAGAGAAGAAACTATAACTCTGTCTTGAGATGAAATCTCATGACTAACGAAAAAGTCTTACACCATCGGGCATAACTCCTCATATCCGAAGCGAAACACGTGCAAGTTGGGACCCCAAAGTTGGGTAGCTCCTCTCAGAAGATGCAAGTTGATTCTCATGGTCTTTAACGAGAATACCGCATCCAAGCCAAAGTTGATAAAGTTCTTGCATTCAACCTAAGAGAACTCATCCATCCATGACAAAAGGGGGTTATTGAAAGAACAAGTCATGGAAAGACAAGGAGAATAGAGAATATCTCAGGTAGAAGCATTTGGACCTGTGGGTCCCCTTTTATAGAGCTTAAAAGGAAAGAGGACCATAGAATCAGCTCTGTTTTTCGTGCCAAAAAGCTCCGCCATCAAACTTCACAGCCATGAACTCCAATCTTCCAGGCCGCAAACCTTTCAAACATCATGGCCGTGAGATTTGTCCTCATTGCCGCAACCTTTTTCCCGCAAAAAAAAATTGATAGCACTTTCCTTTCTTGCTAGCATCCTTGCAAGGAACCTGTAAGCAACTCGCAACACAAAAATGGGCTCGTAGGGCAAATATTCAACTCATAAACGTACATTATGCATAATAAAATATTTGAGTGATCGAAAACATGTTTTCAAATGTATCAAAAAAGACAAGCATCCACGATGAACATAATATAATCTAAAGGCACGAAGGCCTATCCTAAGCAAAACAGTAGTGTATACAAGTACAGTGCATCAAGTGTATCAGTAGCATGCAGGCCTAAGTAAAAAATATGCATGCATGCCTCTATGTACAAGAAATAAAAGAGAAAAGAAAAGAAGAAGGAAGCAACAAGGGTCATCACTTGTGTCAAGTCCTCTTTCCTTCTTCTAAAATCCTAGTCATACGTGAAGCATTATCTATATCCTAAGTTCGTGAGACAATCCTAAGGCTTTTTCAAAGCCCTAGAGAACTAAGCATCCCTCTATTCTAAAAACACTAGTCATACACGAAGCATTGTCTAGGTCCTAAGTTCGTGAGACGATCCTTAAATTTTTTTTGAAACCCTAGAGGACTAGGCATCCCTCTATTTTGAAAACCCTAGTCATATGCAAAGCGTTGTCTAGGTTCTAAGTTCGTGAGACGATCCTTACGTTTTTCCAAAGCCCTAGAGAATTAGGCATCCCTCCATTCTAAAAAACCTAGTCATATACGAAGCATTGTCTAGGTCCTAAATTCGTGGGACGATCCTTAGGTTTTTTCCAATGCCCTAGAGGACTAAACCTCCCTCTATTCTAAAAATCCTAATCATATGCGAAGCATTGTCTAAGTCCTAAGTTCTTGAGATGATCCTTAGATTTTTTTTAAGCCTTAGAGGACTAGGCATCCACCTCTTCCAAACCCTAGTCATATGCGAAGTATTGTCTAGGTCCTAAGTTCGTGAGACGATCTTTAGGTTTTCTTAAGCCCTAGAGGACTAGACATCCCTCTCTTCTAAAACCCTAGTCATTTGCGAAGTATTATTTAGGTCCTAAGTTCGTGAGACGATCCTTAGGTTTTCCCAAAGCCCTAGAGGACTAGGCACCCCTCTCTTCTAAAACTATAGTCATATGTGAAGCATTATCTAGGTTCTAAGTTCGTGAGACGATTCTTAGGTTTTTTCAAGCCCTAAAGGACTAGGCATCCTTCTCTTCTAAAAAGTCCTAATCAAATGCGAAACATTGTTTAGGTTCTAAGTTGGTGAGATAATCCTTCGGCTTATCCAAGTCCTAGAGGACTAGGCATTCATGTCTTCAAAGATCCTAGTCGTATGTGAAGCGTTATCTAGGTTCTAAGTTCGTGAGACGATCCTTAAGTTTTTCCAAGCTCTAGAAGACTAGACATCTCTCTTTTTTAAAACCCTAGTCATATGCAAAGCGTTATCTAGATCCTAAGTTCGTGAGACAATTCTTAAATTTTTTTCTTGCCCTAGAAGGCTAGGCATCCATCTCTTCTAAAATTCTAGTCATATACGAAGTATTGTCTAGGTTCTAAGTTTGTGAGACGATCCTTAGGCTTTCCCAAGCCTTAGAGGACTAGGCATCCCCTTCTTTCAAAACCCTAGTCATATGCGAAGCATTGTCTAGGTCCTAAGTTCGTGAGACGATCCTTAGGTTTTTCCTGAGCTCTAGAGGACTAGGCATCCCTCTCTTCTAAAACCCTAGTCATATGCGAAGTATTGTCTATGTCCTAAATTCATGAGATGATTCTTAGGTTTGTTAAGCCGCAATGTTCTAGGCACCTTAAGCCCTGCTTCCCAGGCACATCCAGTGGAGTTCTTAAAGCTTTGGATTGTTGATTATTTCTTCAGGTCCTGACTTGACCTTTTGAAGTCCCTATTATTTTGCATCATACCTTGTACCTGCACCATGTTTGCAACATATGTATTGCTTTACTAACTACAACCGGTCTGATTCTTTGCAATGGGGAACATAGGACACCCGATAGAAATTCGGGTTCCACCACGCTTTTCTGTATGTTTTGTTTGTGCCTAAGATTGGTGGCTTGTTCAAACGGTTTTTCTCTAGAGTTTTGACATTTACTTGCACCACGAGTTGTTGTAAGTTCTGTCAAAGAGGGGTAACTGTAGACACCCTAATTTGACCAAGTCGAATCTTAGGCACTCGTCCCGAATGCACTCCAATGATGAAAGTATGAGAATCATGTTCAAAGATACTCTCAAGCAAACAAAATCACGAACATAACTCAAAATGCAAGAAAACCACCGAAAAAACATCTAGGCCTGACTTTTATTTCACGGTCGTAACCTTCATGCAAATCCTAAACCAGACCGTGACTTCCTTTCGCACGGCAGCATCTTTTTATCCTAGTCACGACTTTTGGAAGTTGTGGCTGTCCTTTTCATCACTATAAAACTAGCTGCCGTCACTGAGAAAAAGCAAAAAAGGTAGGGGCCGTCACTATTATTCCCTTTTTTAATAGGTGGTAGCATCCTAGAGGGGGTTTGTGTTACCCATTTTGCCTTATAAATAGGCATCATTTTTCAGCAGAACAAAAGAGAAGAGAACCTGGAGGTCCAAACTCTGCCCAAATACACCTCCACCCAATATTTTTCTATATATTCCATACTTTTCGAACCTTGTTCGTGATCTTACTTGTGTTGAAGGAGTTTGTAGATCCCGTATTGGCTTGAAGATAGCCTATTCTCACCTCGAGGGACCATTCGAGGTAGATATTCACACGAGATACCCTTAAGAACCCACGACTCTTCTATAAACCCTCATTTTATTTCCCCGAAGGTGTCGTGGATAAGGTTTCCATTGTTTTTTATTGTTTATTCATCATTTATTTTGATCTAAGCATTGTTCCTTCAACTTTTCATTATAAGTAGTATATTCGTAGCTTTCTATTTCGTATATTACAGTCGTTTTTATTTCGTTTCGATGTTCACAAGCACACAGAGTACGTCAAAAGCTATCTAAGGTTCTGGAACATGATGGTTGCGACCTTCTAATGTCACGTCCGTGTATTTTTCTAAGCCTACAGTCACGGTCGTATGGTTTTTTCACGTAGCCGACACATTTCTGCCTTCCTTTCTCATGGCCGCGATGTCTCGTTGTCACGGCCATGACGTTTATTTTAAGGCCAAAAATATGAAAACTCCTTTCAAAACTCTCTGATATTCATTTATTTCAAGGTTTTCTCTCTTTTTCTTATTCTATTTTTCTTTTCTCTTTTTTGTACTTCAGTTCATGTTCTTGCTAGGTAATGAATGGTAGATCTGGTCAAGATCAAATGGGTCGTGGTCTCCATTCTGTACACCTCTCATTCTGTATATTCTATAGTTATAAAAACATAACGGTCGCGACCTTTCAATGTTACGGCTGTGTGTTTTATTAAACTCACAGTAACGGCCGCTAGTTAGTTTATAACGGTCGCATGTTTTATCTCCATATTTGTCACAACCGACATATCCTCTTGCTACAGTCGTAAGGTTTTATGAGGCCAGTGACATGAAAAGTGTGTTTATGTACTCTGTCATTCATTTTTGCTATTTTGTACGTCCTATTTTGAGATATTCTTTGCATAGAGGATGAAGGATGGTAGATCTAACCCAAAACAAATGGGTTATGGACTCTATCCTGTATATATCCTATCCATTTGAGCCTGTTTTAAGACTTGTGAAATGTTTATACCATGTTTGGATCCCATAAAACCATGGCCGTGACATTTATATGACACGCCCATAAGATTTTTTACTATGTTTCTCGCAGTATCTCTATATATGTCACAGCCGCCTATTTTGTGACTTCGTTTGTTACGGTCGCAACATTGGTTGTCATGTCCATGAGTTTTTATGTATGTCCAGTAGCTTAAAATAGTGCTTGAGCCTTCTCTGCTTATTTTATATAGCTTGTTCGCAGCATGTTAGAGGCAAAAACATTGTTGCATGACCCTTAGGTCCCCATTTGTTCATTTTATCGCTTATTCGCATGTTTTTTGCTTTTTTTTGCTCAAATGATACATATGGCATATCTAGAAATAACAACCAAATTGCTTGACTCTAAGAATCATAGTTAGGATTTTGTTTTGTTACTTGCTTTTGTTTGAAATCTCTTTAATCTGTCGTTTTGCATATGTTATCTTTAAAAAGTTTGTAACAACAACTAATATTGATAAAATAGAGGCCAACCTTACGGTTAGGCAAAAAAGGTGCCTAGCACCTTCCCTTTTCGTGCTTTAGCCCCTAAATTCTCTTTTTCTCTGGTTACGTTTTTTTAAAAGACCCACAACCTTCTTTTTTGTTTGTCTTGGTTTTTTTTCTCAAAATCCAAGTGGCGACTCCATATTTCTAAAAGGGATGCTCAGATATCTTGAATTTTTTTATTTTGAAAAGAAAAGAATGTTTTTCTAAAAATAATAGATATCCGGGGCATCCCATGAGACCAAAATGCCCGCAACTTGACATTCGAAGCACTGTATATTTTGGTTCCGAACTTTAGCTTTTTCTTTTCAAACTTGGCCACATTCTTACTTTTATCACCAAACTTCCCAAATTTTAACTTGAAGTTAGGTTTTTTATTTAAAACAATTTTTCTCAGCATTTTCACAATAAATGCCATATCCTCATAATCAAACTTCGCCTCATCATCAGAAGACTCCGAGTCAACCTTTGTAGATTTTAAAACGCCTTTTAATTTTTTAGATTGACGTAGAGTTGCTTCAAATGTCTGAAGATTTGCAACCAACTATTCCACTTTTAAGGAATCGATGTCCTTACTTTCTTCAATAGCAGTAATTTTTGGTTGGAATTGATCAGGTAGTGATCATAAGATTTTATAAATAATGCGAGATTCGGGAATTTTTTCACCAAGTATAAAGCTGAAATTCACGATGTCACTTAACTTAACATAAAGTTCATCAAATATCTCATTATCTTATATTCTAAGAGTTTCAAAATTAGTAGTAAGTCTTTGAAGTTTTGAAATTTTAACAGTTGAAGTGCTCTCATGTATGACTTCAAGGATGTCACATGCATCTTTAGTGATTTCACACGTACAAATACGTCTGAACACTTCTGATGTGACACCGCTAAAAATTACATTGATAGCCTTACTATTCCAGCCTGCTTCATCTAAATCATTTTTCTCCCATTGTTCGGTAGGTTTTAAATAGTATCATCACAAGATTTAACGGTTGAAGGGGTATAGTCGATTACAACAGTCATCCAAATCCATTCATCGATAGATTTAAGAAACACCATCATACGTGCTTTCCAATATGGGGTAGTTTCCTCCATCTAATAATGGAGGTCATACGGTTGAGTTTCATTCTCTAAGAAATTCTATGTTTACGATTGATTAGGATCGAAATCTTTTGTTTGAAAAACAACAATCTGCTCTGATACCAATTGAAATATCTGATTTCCTTTTCATTTGATAGAAAATAATATTTTAATGATTTAATCAATCACATCCATGAATTATAAGCGACAATAAGAAACCACAACACGCAGATTTTTTACGTGAAAAAACCCAACACGAATAAAAAATTACGGGACTACCAAGTCTAGGAATCAAGCACTATAATCCAAACAGTTACAATACAACTTACAGTCTCTTTGATCGAATCTTCAATCCTCTAGTCCTAAGCTTGTATGCCGAATCCTCGTTCACCGTTCTCCACTTGATTCCCACTGCAACGAATCCTCGAAACAGCTTCTCTAGTATAATCCCCCGCAGAACTTAGAATGCCGTTTAAGATTTCTCTCGAATGATCTTCGATGTTTTTGGATACACGAACACCCTGTTGGCCTAATAAGACTTCAATGACCATTTTGATAATAACAAACTTAAGTATCTAATTGTGCAAATTGAGATTGTTTATAGGAAATGTATGCTTAGCACAATCAAAGATACAAAGTGGAAGCCATGAAGTAAAATTCAAATCAAATACATTGGCTACAAGGTATTAGAGCAAATTGAAGAATTGAAGACTAAGTTTTAAATTTTATTTTTAGGATTTATGTAAATTCACATGTCTCATGGTTATATCTTTTGAAACTCATAGGAATCCTAAAAGTTTATGAAAAATGTTTTCCAAAACAAAGAAGTGATCAAAAACATTTTCCAAGTCAAAAGTTCTGATCTTTTCAAAGTTCAGTCGACAAATGCATTGCATTCAGGTGACTAGAACTGGTTTACCAAATGAGAAACTGAATTCAAAGCAGCCCAGTCGACTGAATGTTAAATATGACAATCCAGTCGACTGACTTGACCACCTCAGTCGACTGAATAGACAATTTTTTTGAAAAATTAGCTACAATGGCTAGTTTGACATTACCACATTTAGCCCAACAATTAGTCCAGTCTTTTGGCTTATAAATAGAGCCCTTGAGCTCTGGTTTTACTCACTTCAAGCCTTCAAGTCATTCTCCCTCGTATACTCTCTACTTGAGTTTTAGTCTTCAAACAAGAAATTTTGAATCTTGCTTATAATTGAGTTTTGTCAAGAAATTTTTTAAAATACCCAATTCACCCCTCTTTTGGGATTGTACCTATACTATCAATTGGTATCAGAGCTAATCACATTATTCTTAACAAGTTTTTGTGAAAAAGATCTATGGCTGGCATCGGTGTATTCCCGTTTGGAGAGGGTCAATCCTCTACAAAGCTTCCAATCTTCTGTGGTGTTAACTACACTTTTTGAAAACAAAGAATAAGGATTTTTATTCAAACCATGGATTAGAGGGCTTTGAGAGTGATCGTCCAAGGTAATTTTACCCCTACTAAAATTGTAGAAGATAAAGAAGTTCCTAAACTAGAAGAAGAAATGAATGAAAATGATATGAAACTACTTCAAATAAACTCTAGTGCTATGAATGCCTTATACTATGCTCTAAATGCTAACGAATATAATCGTATAATGACATGTAAAAGTGCTAAAGAAATAAGGGAGAAATTAAAAATTACTTATGAAGGCACTATAGATGTTAAAAATTCTAGAAATGATAGACAAATTAGTGAGTATGAAAGCTTTAAGATGAATGATGATGAAACTATCTTTAGCATGTACACTCTCTTTACTCACATTATTAACTCTCTTAATGCACTCAAAAAAAACTTACCAATCTTATAAGCTTTTAAGGAAAGTACTCAAAGTCTTGCCACCTATTTGGGAAGCTAAGGTTATAGCCATCTCTGAAGCAAGAAATCTAAGAAAGATGACCTTGGATGAGCTAATTGGATCACTGCTGACATCGAGCTCAAGATAAATGAAAGAGTCAACGAGCAAAACAAAGTCAAGAAGTCCATTGCTCTTAAAGCTTTAAAAGAGAGTTTCAGTGATAAAGAGAATGAGGAGACCGATGATGATGACATGGCTCTTATCACAAAAAGATTTAGAAAATTTCTCAAAAGAGACAAAAAGTTTTCAAGAAGATTTCAAGGCTCAAAATTCAATAAAAGAGATTCACGAAAATGAAATTTCAAGAAAGAACCACTCACCTGCTATAACTGTAACAAAATTGGGCACATCAGGCCAAAATGTCATTTTCTCAAAAAGAACTCAAAAAAGAAAAAGAAAGCCATTAAAGCAATTACGTAGGATGACTCTAATTCAAACGAGTCAAGCAATAGCTCAAGTAACGACGAAATGGCCAACTTCTATTTGATGGCAAGTAAAGACGAATAGGTAAATTCTCATTCTATCTTATGCAATGAATCTCGCTCTTCTTACTCTATGCTATCATATGACGAATTTAAAAATGAATTATTTAATTTACATAAAAAAAATTTTAAAATTAAAAAATAAAAATGTAAAATTGAAAAATAAAAATAAAAACTTTTCTAAAGAAATTGAGAAATTAAAAATTTTAATTGAAAATACTAAAAATGAAAAAGAAAACATGTCTAAAGAACATAGTTTGCAAATTGAATCTTTGAAAAAAGATAAACTCATTTTAAAAGTTAAATTTGATAAATTAACAAAAATTTCTAAAAATTAAAATTTTAAACTGGAAAAAGAAAATATTTTTTTAAGAAAACAACTCAAGAATTTAAAAAGTAAAAATATTGAAAATGATATTTCTTATGAACTAAAAAAAAGTAGAAGATTATTCAAAAATTATTTACAAATTTACTAATGGAAAAGAGAACTTTGAAAAACTTTTAGGAACACAAAGAATGACATTAAATAAAGAATGAATTGGTTACAATGGAGAAGTAAAAATCAAGTCTAAAAATTATTTTATAAAATAATCAAAGAAGTTTTAAAACTCATATTCAAGAAATATTTATGAAGATGTAATTTGTTTTCAATGCAAGAAAAAAAGACACATTAAATTTGATTGTCCATTAAAAAGAAATAATGGTGTCTCAAAGATGGTTTGGAGAGTTAAAGACACTAATCCTATAGGACCCAAAAAGATTTGGGTATCAAAGAAAATCACTTAAATTGTTTTGTAGGTGTGCTTGAGATCCTCCTCATCAGAAGAAAGATGGTACTTGGATAATGGATACTCAAGACATATGATGGGTGACAAATTCAAATTCTCAAGCCTAACACCTAACGATGGAGGTTATGTAACTTTCGGAGACAACAGAAACGGTAAAGTCATTGGTATGGGTAAGGTCGGTAAGGAATCTTTCCTATTCATTGATAATATACTTCTTGTTGATACTCTTAAGCATAATCTTCTTAGTATAAGTCAACTATGTGATAAAGGCTATAATGTACAATTTTTGTATGACACTTGTGTTGTTGAAAATAAAGACAATCATAAAATTTTATTTATTGCAAAACGATCTGAAAATGTTTACGCTATTAATTTTGAAAATTTAAATTCTCAAAATGTTAAATGTTTTTCTGCCGTAATTAAAACTAGTTGGTTATGGCATAGGAGGCTAGGTCATGCTCGCATAGATCTCCTATCCAAACTTGTCAAGAAAGATTTGATCAAAGGCTTGCTTAAGACCAAATTTATCAAAGATAAAATTTGTGATGGTTGCTAATTTGGTAAGCAGGTCAAAACAAGTTTAAAAAAGAAACAAGAAATTTCTACAAATAGGCCACTACAATTATTTCATCTCGATTTATTTGGTCTAATGAAACCCCAAAGTCTTGGAGAAAAAGTATACAGTTTTGTTATAATTGATTTTTCAAGGTATACGTGGGTATTATTTTTTGCATCAAAAGATGAAATACGTTATGTATTTGCCAAACTTTGTAGGAAAATTCAAAATAAAAAGGGCTATTTTATTCTACACATTCGTAGTGATATAGGAGGTGAATTTAAAAATAAAGATGTCAAAAAATTTTGTGATCAAAATGGAATTTATCACAATTTTTCAGCCCCTTGAACTCCTCAACAAAATAGGATTGTTGAGAAGAAAAATAGATCTTTACAAAAAATAGCACGAACCATGCCAAATGAACATAAAATTCCTAAGTATTTTTGGGCTGAGGCTGTAAGTACTACCTGCTATGTAATAAACTGACTTTTCATAAGATATTATTTAAACAAAACTCCTTATTAACTATGGAATGGTAAAAAGCCCAACATTTCTTATTTTTATGTTTTTGGATGTAAATGTTTTATTTTAAATGACAAAGACGATTTCGAAAAATTTGAGTCAAAGTCTAATGGAGGAATTTTTCTAGGGTATGCTATAAAGTCAAAGTCTAGTAAAGCTTATAAAGTCTACAACAAGAGAATTATGACATTAGTGGAATCCATTCACGTAACCATTAATGAGGCTAATCCGTTTTCTTCCAAGATTCCAGATGATGATGATCTAGATATTAACAAAGGAATAGAAGAAATGCAAATCAAGGAGGACAAAGGCAAAAGCATTGAGGTAAATGAGTCTCAAGATCAAAATGGCCATAAAGAACTACCAAATGAATGGAAGACAGTGAAAGACCACCCTGTCATGCCCCAAGCACCAGGGTCACGGGAAAACCCACCAAAACACTCATTTAGGAAAAAAATAGGTTTTACAGTTGGAAAATCAAAATACAGCAGTTGGATAAAAAAATTTTCAAGTTCAACTCTCATAACAATAAACATGCATTCCCATACAAGTATACGAATATCACCCAAAGGTGTACAAAACCAACTTTCACAGGCATCACATGTAAAAGTACATGTCTCAAAAGGGAAACTACAGCAAGTCTTCCATCACCTCTGCAACTAGGTCAACTCTACGTGTTCACCTAAAAAAGGTTTTACAATAAAAATTCCACACCGTGAGCCGAAATCCAATAGAAAAATAGACTATAAAGCTGAAATACAGTCATGCAATCATATGGTGGGAGCTAACTCGACCACAAAAGCCAAATAGGTTTTTCTCTCTAAAGCCACAAGTTTTCCATCCTGAAAACTTCACATTTTCCATCTTTGAAACCATGCATATAATCCTGATAGATATCATGCCACAGTTAAGGAAAAGCAGTAAAACACAACATTCTCCACTCGGAATACGCAGCCGAGGAGACACGATAAAATGTAATCTTATGTACCGACTCTGCCACACCGACAAAGGTAACAATTATAGACTCTTGTCCATTACACCACAGCCGCGCAGGGTCCAATAAGTAATGAAACGTTCTATACAGAGTCACGATAACGACGCCATTAACGGAGGCAACCGACAAATACTTAATTTACGGGACCTGAGCCTGAGGGAACTAAGCACCCACACGACTCAATTTACGGGGACTAACCCGAAGGAACTGAGTACCTACGCTGCGCACGTTTTTGGACTTGCACCGAGGAGCAATGGAAGCCCAACTCAACAAATCCACTGTCACGGTACGTCTATAGATAAACATTTTAAAACCAACTCACAAAACAAATATACAATACATGTATATATTAGGAATCGAATCCATGAACCATGGAGATTAAACAAAACATGTAAAAACATATTTTCATCAAAACGTTTTAGAAGTTGAAACTCAACCCCACAGGCTAGCTCCAAACCTCCAACAAAACACGTTTTCTTCTCACCAACAACCCATTTCCGAACCTCTTTTGAAAACCATGGATGTTCAGACATCCGAAAAGCGAGATCTCACAAATCCATCGCTTTAGAACCACCCGAAGGAAGCCAAAACCATTGGAAACAACACCCAAGCCCCATCACAGGACTCCAGTCAGCTGGCCCAAGCCCCTAGTCGACTAAAAAACTCTCTGGAAAAAAGAGAACCAAAACAGAAGGAACTTCAGCCGACTGACCTCCCAAGTCCAGTCAACTGAACTTATGGGTCCAGTCAACTGAATCAGCCTAGAAACTATTTTGACCTACGGGTTGTGTTTGTTTTTGCTTCTAAACCTCACATCAAACCTCCAAACTCCTGATTTTGATACCCACTAGGATATGTAAGCTCAAGCTTACCATAAAGCCGCAAAGAAACCCCCAAAACATAATTTCATCCACCCGAAACGCCGAAAAACAGTTTTTAACCCAAAAATCCATCTCGAACATAAATCACTTTTCATGCATTTTTAAACAATGGAAACACGTAGGATTACATGTAGTACCCTCTAACAGTTATGCAGTCTAAGATCCTACCTCGATGAGTTAAAAACTCGACGCCTCGATCCACGTGCAAAATCGAGCTTCGTCAGAATAGAATTCCGTTCGGATGAAAGCGTAGACCACGATGCCAATACTAAGGATCAACAGTTGGTTTGTCAAAAATCAAGCCCCGGGCTCCCGAGAAGTTAGAGAGAAAATTATAGGAAACTTAGGAGTTAAGTTTTGAAAATTCTTTTGAAAATATCTAACTCCAGATATTTATAGGCCTCCAAAATATCTTTTTTTTTTTAAATTTTCGAAATTCGCACGGTAACTCCCTACAATCCATGGAACCAACCCCGCAGGCTTATTTAAACGTAAACATGCATCAAAACGAATAAATCATATATCGAACAAAATATATGCGAAAACACATCAAACACATCTAAGTCTCAAAAAGAGACGGGTTTGAGTGTCACAACTCTCCCCCCTTAAGGAATTTCGTCCTCGAAATTCACTACAAGGTCACAAAGGAAAAAGCTCCGGGTAACTCGCACGCATCCCCGACTCCAGCTCCCATGTAGCTTATTCAACCCCGTGATGAAGCCATAGGACCTTGACATAAGTAATGGTTTTGCCTCGTAACACTTGCTCCTTTGTATCAAGATTCTTCACCGGACGTTCCTCATAAGTGGCATCCTCATTAACCTGCAACTCGGCCCAATCTAACACATGTGAAGGATCAGGTTTGTACCTCTGAAGTATAAAAACGTGAAACACATTGTGCACAGATGCTAACTGAGGTGGCAAAGCCAAATGATATGCAACCTCCCCAACCCTGTCAAGAATCTCAAAAGGCCCAATGAAGCGCGGTGATAGCTTCCCGCTACGATCGAACCTCATCAAACCTCTACGAGGTGAGACCTTCAGGAATACGTGATCCCCTACTGCAAACTCCAAAGGTCGTCTCCTCTGATCTGCATAATCTGAAGACGCTGGGGAATCACTACAATCTTCTCCGTCGTCTCCCACACCAAGTCGGGTCCCAAAACTGTGGTCTCCCCCACATCTGTCCAACATACTGGTGACCTACACGGTCTACCATATAGAGCCTCATACGGTGCCATCCCAATACTAGACTGATAGCTGTTGTTGTATGCAAACTCTACTAATGGTAAATGATCCTCCTAAGAACCTCTAAAATCAAGTACACATGATCTCAACATGTCCTCAAGAATCTGTATAGTCCTCTCAGACTGGCCATCTGTTTGGGGGTGAAAAGCTATACTCAACATCAAGTTCGTCCCCAAAGCCTCTTGAAGACTCTGCTAAAAGCGCGATGTGAAGCGGAGATCTCGGTCAGAAATAATAGACACTGGTACTCCATGCAAGCGGACTATCTCTCTGACATACAAACGACTTAATCGGTCCATCGAATCCTTCACGCAGATGGGGAGAAAGTGTGCAGACTTCGTCAACCTACCAACCACAACCCAAACGGCGTCGTGTCCCCTAGGTGAGCGAGGAAGTCCTGACACAAAAATTATCGTGACGTTCTCTCACTTCCACTCAGATACCAGTAACAGCTGTAACAATCCTCCCAATTTTTGGTGCTCCGTCTATACCTGCTGACAGGTAAAGCACCGAGAAACAAACCGAAGCACATCCTTCTTCATTCTGGTCCAATAGAACTGTCGACGTAGATCATGATACATCTTCGTGCCTCCAGGATACACTACAAGGCATGAATGATGACACTCATGTAATAGGTTAGCTCGGCATAACTCTAGCACAAACAACCTCCCGGCTAACCTCAAGCTCTAGTCTGAACCCACAACCCAGCCAGTTGTATCCTCTCTACTAGCAACACGATCTCGTATCATCTGAGCTTCCTGATCTGTCTGCTGGACCTCTAACACTCGTGCAATCAATGCTGGTCGTGAAACTACTGAAAATAAGGTGGCCTCCGTCATTGTATCCCCAAGGCACATATCAAACTCCCCGACCTCTCTAAGCATGTCCAATTCCCATATAGCCACAGAAGCTAACGAGCCATGAGATTTCCTACTGAGAGCGTCAGCTACAATGTTGGCCTTTCCTAGATGGTACTCCAAGTTAAAATCATAATCCTCCAATAACTCCATCCATCATCGTTGGCGCAAATTCAGGTCCTTCTGCTAAAACAAGTATTTTAAGCCCATGTGATCGAAAAAAACCTTAAAGTGCTCACCATAAAGATAGTGACGCCATGTCTTCAAGGCAAAAACCACGACAACCAACTCCAGATCGTGCGTCGGGTAGTTCTTCTCATGGATCTTCAGTTGTCGAGAACCATAAGCTACAACCTTCCCCTCCTGCATCAAAACACAGCCAAGACCGTCGTGTGAGGCAACACAATACACTGTATACCCCAAGCCTCGCTCTGGGATAATCAACACTGGCGCACTAGTCAACCTCGTCTTCAGCTCCTGGAACGCTGACTCACAGGACTCACTCCAAACAAACACAACTTCTTTTCGCGTTAGATGTGTCATCGGTGCAGCAAGTCTCGCAAAGTCCTTCACGAACCGTCGGTAGTAGCCTGCCAAACCTAGAAAACTACGGATCTCAAAAACATTCTTCGGTCGCTCCCAATCGGTCACAGCATCTGTCTTCAACGAATCCACAGCTACCCCGTCTGTCGACACCACATATCCAAGAAACCTCACCTCAGACATCCAGAACTCACACTTCTCGAACTTCGCATACAAGCGATGCTCTCTCAACGTCTGCAGAAAAATACGTAGATGACCCTCGTGCGCCTCTGTAGTGGGTGAGTAGATGAGAATATCATCCACAAATACCACCAAAAAACTGTCTAGATAAGGATGGAAGATCCAGTTCATCAAACTCATAAACGTAGTAGGGGCATTCGTCAGACCGAACAGCATGACCAAAAACTCATAGTGACCATAGCAAGTCCGGAAGGCAGTCTTCGCTATGTCCTCGTCCCTAATCCACAACTGGTGGTATCCTGATCTCAAATCGATCTTTGAAAAGCAGCTCGACCCCTTCAACTGATCAAACCAATCGTCTATCCTTGGCATAGGATACTTATTCTTCACTATTACCTGATTCAGCTTCCGGTAATCGATACACAAACGCAAAGATCCATCCTTCTTCTTGGCTAAAAGAGCAGGAGCTCCCCACTGTGAAGTACTTGGGCGTATGAAACCCCTATCCAGTAGCTCCTGAAACTGTACCTTGAGCTCACGCAGCTCAATGGGTGCAAACCGATAAGATGGCATGGATATGGGAGCAGCCCCTGAAATCAACTCAATAGAAAACTCTACCTCATGACTCGGTGGTAACTCAAACAGATCATCAGGAAAAACATTAGGAAAGTCGCAAACCACCGGAGGTAACTCGCCTCGAACCCTAACCTCCTCATCCAACATGAGAGCTACAAAAAGGGAACCCAGGTTACCCTGGTTTCGCACAACACCTACCATAGGCCTCAAACCCTCATCACGGGCACCCACAAAGAAAAAACAATCTCCCATTGATGTACAAATCGTCACCCTCCGTCGATCGCAATCGATAAAGGTACGATAGGTGATCAGCCAATCCATCCCTAGGATGACATCAAACGTGGTCATGTCTAGAATGATGAAATCAAACTCTAAACAACGACCGGCGACCTCCAACACACAAGATCTACAGACAAGACTCAACGTCGCATTCCCACTGACTGGGGCCTCCACACTCAAGGTACTACCCAACCAGTCCATTTCCAGCCCCAAGGCAAATGCAAAAGCAGATGATATAAACGAATGTGATGCTCCGGTGTCGATAAGAACACTGACCCATGATCTAAAGATTAGAAGAGTACCTCTAATCATGGAAGTGGTAGCAGCAGTATTGAGCATGACCGGTGCTCTGGACGAACGGGGATCTGATAGAACATAAGCTCTGACTGGTGCACTATAGCCCTGAACTGTAGACTATCTGCCTGATTGCACTAAAGCACCCCCTTCTGCAAATCTGGATGGCTGACGTCCCTGAGCAGATGGAGTAATAGAAGCTCCAGCTATGCTCCCTCATCCGAGGCAATCCCTACGGATGTGCCCTGACTGGCCACACTCAAAACAAACCACTGCCCCTCTTCAATGAGCCTGCGACTGCGACTATGCCTGAACAGGCATGGGACTACAGCACTCTGCTACACGGTGTCCTGGCCGCTGACATCTAAAGCAAATAGACTCCCTCCTCTACTCCGATCTTCCCGTTGAAGCTACGAGAGGCAAAGATGCAGAAGACTGTGGAGGATACGACCCCATTGGATGCGAACGCAGACTAGATGTTCGTTGGCGCTTGTTCTCCCAGCGCCCATGTCCTTGTGTACGTTCCCCTCCTTGCTGACCCCTATTGTCTCTATCTCGGTGCGTCTCATTCATAGTGTCCTCGACTTTCATGGCCATCTCTACCAGCTCTGTGAAGACCTGCATCTGAAATGCCGCTACCCTATCTCTGATAGCAGGCCCCAAACCTCTTTCAAATTACTTCGCATGGAACTCGTTAATAGATACGATCTCCTAAGCAAACCGAGATAGGCTAGTGAACTCAGCCTCATACTCCACCACTGACATTGTCCCCTGAGTCAGAAACAGGAAATCCTCTCTGTACCGATCACTCAGAGTCTCTGGAAAGTATTTCTCCAGAAATACCTTCGTGAATGCCTTCCAAGTGCCAGTAACAGTAGTCCTTGTGAACTTTCACCACATGTGTGCACTCCCCCTCAGCTGGAAGGAAGCAAAAGAAACCCTCATATCGTCCTCCTCAATCTGTAGCGTATCCAGGATCCTGGTGACCAGCTCTAGCCATTCAGTGGCTACCATGGGGTTGGGATCCCCAGAAAAGGTAGAAGGGTCCAAACGGAAAAACTTGCACATTGCGACCGTCGCCCTCGATTCAGGCATACTCTCCCTGCCCCTAGCGGCCTCAGCCAGTTGCCGGATGGAGCCGACCATCTCACGCAACAGATCTCCCTCGCTAACAGGTCCATGGGGTGCATTAGCATCTCCAACATATGGGACTAGAACGTTCCTTCGGCCAAAACTACGGCCTTGGCCTCGAACACGGCCTCGGCCTCCCCACGTGGACATCACTCTATACAAAAGCAACATAACAGGGTAAGCTTCCTACAACATGTTATTCCTAACGTAAAAGATAGACAAGTATGCTGACACAGCCACTTAATATCATGTCATCACATCTCACATACCGAGGAGAACCAACAAGAAAGACTCATTACTCTGAACCACCTACTCAGATTCTTAGCTAAAAATCACGTCCGCGAAACACGTCTCTAACATGGCTCCCAAGTTTGTTAATCCAAATGCCCAAAGGCAAGACTAATCAATCCTAAGGTCTAACCTCCATACACACGTATACACCACAAGTTATCATGCTGATGTTAAGAAAACACTGTAACACTGCAATCAAGAACACATACATCCTCACAAGGTGATGTACCCACTTTCCCATGGTTCATATGTATACGAACCCAGAGCTCTGATACCAAGTTGTCACGCCCCAAGTACCAGGGTCACGCAAAGGCCCACCAAAACACCCATTTAGGAAAAAAAATAGGTTTTACAGTTGGAAAATCAAAATACAGCAGTTGGATAAAAGATTTCCCAAGTTCAACTCACATAACGATAAACATGCATTCTCATACAAGTATAAGTATTTCGCCCAAAGGCGTACAAAACTAACCTTCACAGGCATCACATGTAAAAGTACATGTCTCAAAAGGGAAAACTACAGCAAGTCTTCCATCACCTCTGCAACTAGGTCAACTCCACGTGCTCACCTGAAAAAGGTTTTACAGCAAAAATCCCACACCGTGTGCCGAAGCACAATAGAAAAATAGACTGTAAAGCTGAAATACAGATCATGCAATCATATGGTGGGAGCTAACTTTACCACAAAACCCAAACAGCTTTTTCTCTCTAAAGCCACAAGTTTTCCATCCTAAAAACTTCACATTTTCCATCCTTGAAACCATGCATATAATCCTAACAAATATCATGCCACAGTTAAGAAAAAGCAGTAAAACACAGCATTCTTCACTGAGAATACACAACCGAGGGGACACGATAAAATATAATCCTATGTACCAACTCTGCCACACCGACAAAGGTAACAACTAAGACTCTTATCCATTACTCTACAACTGCGTAGGGTCTAATAAGTAATGACAAGTTATATACGAAGTCACGACAACGACGCCATTAACGGAGGCAACCGACAAATACTTAATTTATGGGAACTGAGCCCGAGGGAACTAAGCACCCACACGACTCAATTTACGGGGACTAACTCGAAGGAACTGAGTACCTACGCTACGCACGTTTTCAGACTTACACTGAGGAGCAATGGAAGCCCAACTCAATAAACACACTGTCACGGTACATCTATGAATAAACATTTCAAAACCAACTCACAAAACAAATATACAACACATGTATATATCAGGGATCCAATCCATGAACCATGGAGATTAAACAAAACATGTAAAAACATATTTTCATCAAAACGTTTTAGAAGTTGAGACTCAACCCCACAGGCTAGCTCCAAACCTCCAACAAAACACGTTTTCTTCTCACCAACAACCCGTTTTCAAACCTCTTTTGAAAACCATGGATGTTCACACATCCAAAAAATGAGATCTCACAAATCCATCACTTTAGAACCACCCGAAGGAAGCCAAAACCATTGGAAACAACACCCAAGCCCCATCGCAGGACTCAAGTCGACTGGCCCAAGCCCCCAGTCGACTGAAAAACTCTCTGGAAAAAAGATAACCAAAATAGAAGGAATTTCAGTCGACTGATCTACTAAGTCCAGTCGACTGAACCCACCAAAAGATGATCTAGTCGACTGAACTTATGGGTCCAGTCGACTGAACCAGCCCAGAAACTGTTTTGAGCTACGGGTTGTGTTTGTTTTTGCTTCTAAACCTCACATCAAACGTCCAAACTCCTGATTTTGATACCCACACAGATATGTAAGCTCAAGGTTACCATAAAGCCGCAAAGAAACCCTCAAAACATAATTTCATTCACCCGAAATGCCGAAAAATGATTTTTAACCCAAAAACTCATCTCGAACATAAATCACTTTTCATGCGTTTTTAAACGGTGGAAACACGTAGGATTACATGTAGTACCTTCTAACAGCTATACAATCTAGGATCCTACCTCGGTGAGTTAAAAACTCGACGCCTCGATCCACGTGCAAAACTGAGCTTCGTTGGAATAGAATTCCATTCGGATGAAAGCGTAAACCATGATGCCGATACTAAGGATCAATAGTTGGTTTGTCAAAAACCAAGCCCCGGGCCCCCAAAAAGTTAGAGAGAAGGCAGAGAGAAAATTAGAGAAAACTTAGGAGTTAAGTTTTGAAAATAACTTTTGAAAATATCGAACTCTAGATATTTATAGGCCTCCAAAATATCTTTTTTTTTTTTAATTTTTGAAATTCGCACGGCAACTCCCTACAACCCTGGGAACCAACTCTGCAAGCTTATTTAAACGTAAACATGCATCAAAACGAATAAATCATATATCGAACAAAATATATGCAAAAACATATCAAACATATATAAGTCTCAAAAAGAGATGGGTCCGGGTCTCACACACCCTATGGATCAAATCATAGGTGAACCTTCACGAGGGGTAACAACTCGATCTTCCTTAAAAAATATATGTGATCATCTTGCTTTTCTTTGACAAGAAGAACCTAAAAACATAAATGATGCACTAGAAGATGAATCTTGGATAATAGCCATGCAAGAAGAATTAAAACCAATTTGAAAGAAATAAAGTTTGGAGTTTGGTTCCTAGGCCTAAAGATCATACAATAATTGGAACTAAATGGGGGTATAGAAATAAAAAAGATGAAAACGGCATTGTTGTCCGTAACAAGGCTAGGCTAGTTGCACAAGGCTATAATCAAGAAGAAGTAATAGACTTTGATGAAACCTATGCACCTATAGGTAGGATGGAAGCCATTCATATGTTACTTGCATATGCGTCCTATAGGAACTTTAAACTTTTTCAAATAGATGTAAAAAGTACTTTTCTAAATGGATTTATAAATGAAGAAGTATATGCTGAACAATCACCAGGTTTTGAAGATTATCACTATCCAAATCATGTATTTAAACTAACAAAAGCTTTGTATGGATTAAAGCAAACTCCTCGAGCTTGGTATGAAAGATTAAGTACCTTTTTGTTAGAAAATGAATTTATAAGAGGCAAGATTGATACAACATTATTTATCAAAACAAACAATGAAGATATTCCTATCATGCAAATATACGTGGATGATATTATTTTTTATGCTACTAATAAAAAATTGTGCAAGGTATTTTATTTATGCATACAAAAAGAATTCGATATGAGTATGACGGGTGAACTCACGTTCTTCCTTGGACTTCAAATCAAACAAGCAAAGAATGGGACATTTGTCAACCAATCAAAGTATGTACAAGAATTGCTCAAACACTTCAATATAGAAGATGGAAAAGTTTTGGGAACTCCAATGAGTCCCTCAACCAAACTTGACAAAGACGAGCAAGAAAAATCGGTAAACACTAAGCTCTACCGAGGTATGATTGGTAGCCTATTATATTTAACTGCAAGTAGACCTGATATAATGTTTAATGTGTGAATGTGTGCACGATATCAAGCATGTCCAAAAGAATCACACTTAACTGCAGTAAAAAGAATCCTAAAATATTTAATTAGCACTATAGATATAGGCTTATGGTATCCTAAGTTCACTTCCTTTGAAATGATTAGTTATTCAGATGCAAATTTTGCTGGTTACATAATTGACCGCAAAAGAACTAGTGGAACCTGTCATTTCTTAGAAAATCACTTGTTTCATGGTTCTCCAAGAAACAAAATTCTGCAGCCTTATTTACCGCCAAAGCCGAATATATGGCTGTGAATTGTTGTTGTGCAAAAATTCTATATATGAAACAACAGCTTCAAGATTTTAAATTGAATTATGATATTGTGCCAATCAAATGCGATAATACAAGTGCAATAAACATTTTTAAGAATCCAATTTTACATTTACGAACAAAACACATTGAGATAAGACACCACTTTCTTCGTGATCATATGCAAAAAGGTGATATTTTTCTAGAATTTGTATGCACTAGTGAACAATGGGCGGGCATTTTTACTAAATCACTTAATGAGGATCAGTTTATCATGATAAGAAGAGAATTAGGCCTAATGCATGTTCGTGAGGTTATATGAACTCAATTGAGAAGAGTTTTAAAACAAAAAATCAATTGAACCTCTTTACCTCAGGTGACTAACTGAAACTCGGGATTTTGAAAAAGGCAACCTCCAGTCGACTAACGACAAACATCCAATCAATTGAACCATCATTAAGTCAATCTAATCGACTGAATTAACTCATCCAGCCGACTGAACCTTCAGGGTTTTAAAACCCTAGGACGCCGAACCACATAACCAGTGCTGTCTTTTCATTTTCCCTCTCAGCTTCTCTCTCCTCACTCTCGGTTTCACTTATTCTTTGCCCCAAAACCATTTCTACTTCATCCATTCCTCATTCTATAACTCTCAATCATTCCTTTCAACCTCTCCATTATCAAATGGTTCCAAGAACTAGAGAAGACAAAGGAAAATCAATTGCACGAGAGGACACCTCAGATGAAAATATGAAATGGTTCTCCACGGGACGGGCCAAAACACTCTACAAAACTCATTTTCGGTCTGTCGAACCCATTTTTGGTAAATTCCTTGACATGCACTTCATGGACACATATTTTCCACATGTTTGTAGACTTTTAGCCAAGGTTAGATGGGGCCCTTTTGTTTTCTATCAACTAAAGGGTGTTTTTCCTCAATTACCCGTTTATTTTACGCAAATCTTACTAAAGAGATTACACCAAACCCTAATGATCACTATACTTACCTTTATACCTATCTCTATGGAAAAACCTATCAGTTTACCGATGAGGATATTGCACGTCTTTTTGGGATGGGTAGAGGCAACTTTCATTGTCCACGAGTATCCGCATCTTCATGGATCATGGAACATGAATTCACTCATCAAACCTTCTTACCCATGATCATGAATGAACTAACTATAAATTTTTCCATCACACCTAATTACTCACAACTCACCTTAGAGGCCAAAATACTTCATCTCATCATAACTTATAACATTTTGCCTCGTAGTGGATATCGGACTTATATTTTCTATCTTGATTGCTTCATCCTTTAGTGTATCTATATGGAAAAACCTCTTGACCTTCTGTCCTTGATATGTCAATGAATGCTTTCGAAAGAAAATACCAAACGACATACTCTTCCCTATAGATCTTTTCTCACACCTCTTTTTAAGTCTTTTGGTTTTTCCTCATCTCCTTTTAATTTCCTTACACCCAAACCCTCTAACTTTCTTACCTTCACCACTCTGAAACAAATGGGCTATGTTCTAATAAATGGGGAATGGCGACACGAAACTCACAGACCAACCCCTCAAGTGGCTCAAGATAGTGAGGGAGAAGAAGAAGAGGATGAAGCCTATGCATAGGATGATGCTCCTTCTCCTACTACTCCATTAGTACCTCCTCCTGCTCCTACCACCACTGCTGCACTTAATCCATCTACAAAATTCTTTTTGAAGAAAATGGTCAAATCTTTCACAAGGAGGGTTGATAAACAATTTGCAAAGGTCAACTCTCGCCTCACTCGCATTGAGGATGCCTTAGGAATTTCTCCCTGTGACGCCTCTTCACACGATGATGATGGTAATAGCGACGACGACGAGCTTACCTCTAGCTCCACCTCTTTTTGATTATGACAAAAGGGGGAGAAGAACGAGAGCAAAAGAAAGCATGAGAAAAAGCACAACACCACTTAGGAGGAGAAGAAAGAATGAGAGAAAAAGCAAATGAAAGTGAGAGCAAATGTTTTTATTTTGGCTATCATGTATCTTTGCCACTTTTAGCTATCACGTATCTTTGCTACTCTTGTTTATGTTTGGCTACTCTCTTGTTTTGTTTAAGTTTTTGGTATGACGATACTACTGTTATGTTATTTCTGCTCCTTTTTTCAGTTCATATGCTAATGTATGCCTCTACGAATTCATGCAAATATGAATGTTATTGCAAATCTTTTGATATATGCATTTTGGGCTATATATGAATGATATAAGCATGTTTGATATATTGAATGGATAAATATGCATGGTACATTAATATTTATGAAATTTAAATGATGAATGATCTTCATTGAGGAATGATTCTTATATTCTTTTATTTCTAACTTCGTTGCTCATAATGCTTACATTGTTTTAAATTGATGGGCTTACAAATGATTATTAGAAAATGTGATTAACAATGATAAGTAAATATTATATGTTAAAAGATCAAATGAATACTTGAAAGACTTAAAATTTGAAAAGATGATTAAATGAATATATGCTCAATGAATGTCAAAATGCTTAAAAGTTTGCAAGATGTTCAATGATACAAAAGTTTTCAAAGGTATGCTTGAAATGAAATTCAATGTCTTCACATCTGTGCATATTGTAAGGGGGAGTTATTCAACTATCACACAAGCTTGTTATTACATGCTTATTGATAGGGGAGTTTTATATAACTTTCTTACATTGTTTTGCTCTGTGTTTGTCATCATCAAAAAGAGAGAGATTGTTGGCCTAACAAGACTTCAATGACCGTTTCAATGATAACAAACCTAAGTATCTAATTGTGCAAATTGAGATTGTTTACAGAAAATATATGCTTAGCACAATTAAATATACAAAGTGGAAGCTATTAAGCAAAATTCAAATAAAACACATTGGTTACAAGGTTTTGGAGCAAATTGAAGAATTGAAGACTAAGTTTTAAATTTCATTTTTAGGATCTATGTAAATTTATATGTCTCATGGTTATATCTTTTGAAACTCATAGGAATCCTAAAAGTTTATGAAAAATGTTTTTCAAAATAAAAAAGTGATGAAAAACATTTTCCAAGTCAAAAGTTTTGATCTTTTCAAAGTTCAGTTGACTAATGCATTGCATTCAGGCGACTAAAACTGGTCTGCCAAACGAGAAACCGAATTCAAAGCAGCCCAGTCGACTGACCCACAGGTCCGGTCGACTGAATGTTAAATATGGCAATCCAGTCGACTGATTGGACCACTTTAGTCGACTGAATAGGTAATTTTTTTGAAAAATTGGCTGCAACGGCTAGTTTGACATTACCACATTTAGCCCAACGGCTAATCCAGTCTTTTGGCCTATAAATAGAGCCCTTGAGCTCTGGTTTTCCTCACTTCAAGCCTTCAAATCATTCTCTCTCATATACTCTCTACTTGTGTTTTAATCTTCAAACAAGAAATTTTGAATCTTGCTTATAATTGAATCTTGCCAAGAAATTTTTTAAAATACCCAATTCACCCCCTCTTGGGATTACACCTATACTATCACTCCCTTCTGAATATGATTTGAAGCTCTGATATCTGAGAATCAAAAGTGTTTTCGTGCATCTCTAATGACCCTTATATAGGTCATTAATTCCCAGGCTACACAATTTGACACGCACTGAAATACCTAGGTCCACTCGAGCGGGCCTTTGGGCGTTCAAGCGGTCTTATAGCAAAATGATATTCCCGAATTTCTCTTTTTGGATGCTTGTAACTTCAGCTTGTATAATTGTACCACAAACTCATCTTTGATAGATACTCTTTATCCAAAACATACAAAGATAAACACAATCTAGATCCTAAAGAGATTCTAACACAACTAGAACTCTTATAAATCCTATCCAAAACTAATTAAGAGTTCTAATCCCATACACCCACCTTGAATTGCCATATAAAATAAAATATAGAAATTAATATATAATTAATTTCTTTACAATGGGTATATTAATGCGAAGACTACTTTGAAACAATTGGTTGAACAATATGAGAATGCTCTGTTAAAGAAGGTAGAAAATGAAAAGAATGAAGATTTCATTTATTTAGACTCTTTCCTACCATGTACCACTAACTATGAGATGGAGAAATAATTTTAGTGTGCCTATACGATATCAAAATTTAGAGAAGTTCAATAGGAGATAATAGGAAATATTTGTTGCACTTCAAAAAATATTAAGGAATAATCTTGTATTTCAGAATATACGGTAGAAGAAGATGTTACACTTGGAGATAACTATCAGACTGCGTCTTTCATTGTTCATTTTTTGGAGAATACTAACGATTTTAATTGTCAATGCTGGTTTTTTGAGTTTAGGAGAATTTTATGCAGACATTTACTTATGGTGTTCATTCAAAGAAAGATTCATCGAGTTTCAAAAAAAATATATCTTGAAAAGATACAGTAAAAATGTCAAAAGGTGCCACACTAAAGTGAAGATTAGTTATAATAATTGGTTTGGAAAACCTAAAGCACAATGTTTTGAAAAAAAATGCAATGTTTTCTATGAGGTTGCTGAATTGGCAATAGACAATGATTACACGCTTGAGAAAATGCTAGCGAGAATATGTGACTTAAAATGGGAGTTTCAAAAAGTGAAAGAAGTTTGGGGAAGTAATAAGCCTTTCACTTGTTTGTCAAGAGGGCTTCACAAAAAATTAGACTCATGTATAGATAATATTATATGTTCAAAAGAAAGTGGAAATATACTTAATCTATTATTTGCTCGTCAAAAGAGTTGACCACAATAAAAAAGAAATGGGTTTGCCATTGAAAAAGCTGTTAAGAAAAACAAAGAAAGAAGCAAAAATAAAAAGACCACAACTAATGAAGAAATTCAGGTTGTAAAAATTTTTTATTTATTTTTATGCTATTTATTTTATTTTCTTTATAATAATAATAATTAACTTTTGTTATTTTCTATTTATGAGCATGGCGATAGAAATGCACACACCACTACTGATATAGAGTTTGGTGTATTTCAAACACATGAGAGTTTTAATTTGAATATAGGAATTTATTTTTCTATTTAAAATATTTAAGCACTTAGTTTAGACACCAACTAATAAATTATATTATTATAATTTAAGAGTTTGAAATGCATCAACAGCAAAATACGACAAGGGAGTCAGTTATGTTGCCGCACCATCCAAATATGTTACAGTTAGGAAGCTATATAAAAATGCTATTGGAAAGAAGCTATTCAAATATGGACATTGAAAATTTATTGTTCGATTATCGTAATAAATTTCAGGTATACCTTTTTATTGCTAATTTATGGAGTTTAACTATATTATCTATGCTTGATAATTTGCACGATTATTCATTTTTATTGTTTAGGTTCAGCATAGATCATGGAAATCATATGATAATTTAACTGGTAGTAGTTCTGCTGTCACGCACCGAACCCCCGGGGACCCGTCAATTAATTCCAAACCGAATCGTATAAGAAATTACCCATTTAGACATTTGTTTAATTAACGAGTTGAACTCAATATGTATTTGAAAGAAATAAAGGTTTTCAATAAGTAACCATATCCTCGAGCGTATAAAATTTCAATCACATGCTTTGGGTTTCCAAGTGTCCATTACAACAACAATATTATTACAGTGATCCATTTTTTTTTTTTGCTTATGTACAAACATGATATAAAATACAAAATCTTTCTTCGAGCCCTTTCTCATAATGCATTCCTTGCCCTGGTGTCGCCCTTGGTCTTCAAGACCTGAAATGGTTTAGTAAACATACGTGAGCCAAAACTCGTAGGATATAGATTAACTCAGACGTAATGCATGATTTGTGATGTGTGATGGGTGTAGCCAAAGGAAAATGCACATTTTCACCAAGTTTTTCCTTTAACACACACACACTCACCCTCACGCACACCCAGATTTATCTCCATTTATCCATTTCTTTACAATTCATCAATCCTTCATTTTCATTTCCGATTTTCACAAAATCGTATCACTTTTAATGAACCGATGTTGGGTGTAACTTATATAAACCCCTCCCTATTAATCCCAATAGGCTACGCGAAACCATTGGGTAATAGATAGCTCTATAACTCACCACGACATAATACCACATTTCGGGGACTAACCCGTGGGCATGTGGTCCCCATCTTATGCAAGTTTCCGGCCTTTCATTGCAGAGCTGCTAGCCCAACTTATTCCACATCAATCCGTATAGTTTATTTTAGGTTAATTAGATTCATTTTCACAATCCGGGAGTCCAACCCACAAATGATTCCTCTTCCACTCATTGCCATACTACATCATTATGATTCTCAACCCAAAGTTACCATCACAACTTTCAATATTAAATTTTTTATTTCCCAACTTTCATTATACAATGTCTCATTTCGCAACTTTCATCACACAGTTTCTCATAAATCACAGTGTTACTAATTTCTCATAGATCACAATGTTACCACATACCTATAACATAAGATTGATATCAGAGGATCACATCAATTTAAAAGAAATACACCCATCATGTATAGATATACATATATCAATTTAAAACTCACGTTTAGTGTAAAAAAGATTAAATCAATAGGTCCAATACATGCATCCTAACTCAATCTAGATATATCCATAGATGTGCCACAAGCTCAACAGACTAGGAATTTAGTAAAAAGGGCCAATATTATTGAAAATATATTTTTTCAAAACATTCGGCTAAAAACAGGTGAAAAATGGTTCAAAAATTTTGACATACTTCACTATTTTAATCATAACCTTTTTTACAAAATGATTTTTTTTGTGAGAGTAGTCTTGTTGGACAGAGGACTTCCGGGGCTTCGATTTGAGTATAATAACGACCCAATTCGGAGTTCAAATGAGGGAGATATGATCAAACAAAGTTGACCCTGCGCAATCAGTTCGCTCGAGCGGACATCGGGCGCTCGAGCGCCCAACCTTCTGCCATATGAGCGCTCGAGCGGATATAGCTCCGCTCGAGCACGCTGGCACCCAAGAGAAACCCAGATTTGCCCCTGTTTTGAGCTTCAAGCCTCCAAACACAACCCTTATCAAAGATGCTTCAAATCTTTAATTTTAAACCAAAAACACTATATTCAAGTCTCAAAGCTCCTTTTTGATATCTCAAATCATCAATTTCATGGGTAATCACTTCTCAAGAATCTCTATTTTTATGAAAACTAACTCAACCCACACACAAACCTACCAATATGTTAATTAAGCATGCAATTGACTAAATTTTTACTCATATAATAAATTATCAACTCAAATCATCACAAACATACAAGAGAATCTAGATCCTACCTCGGATTTGTTTAAAAACTTGATATTCCTCAAATTTCTCCCTCCTAGGGCTTGGATCTTGAGAGATCTTGGCTCCTTGGTGCTTTATCTTCCACCTCCTTGCTCCAAAACTTAATTTTCATCCTTAGTTGCTCTCGATCTAGCTTTAATCCTTCAATTTCCATGGTGAAGGGTTAGGGTTTCTGATGGGATTTGGGTTTTTCTAATTAGGAGAGGAAGAAGAAGAAGAAGAAGAAGATGGGAGGAGAAGATAAGAAATGAGGGTGGTCTCTCTGCCTCTCATGTGGGTTATATACATATATATAGAAGATAAATATATGCCCCCAAAATTTCTTCAAACTTCTAGAATTGTCCAAGAATTTCCCGATAGTCCGCTCAAGCGGTGACCCCTGAAACTGAATTCCACGAATTTTTTCAAAACTCAACTCAAACTTCATACCTTGTTCACATCTAAATATTTGAATTTCTCCACTAACTTAACCATATCAAAATCATTCATCACTATGTATCTCCACTTTACTTTCACATATCGTTAAGTCAACCGTTAACGAGTAAAATTTTTTGTGGTACCCAAGCCCAAATTTAATTCTATCTCCTCACTTAACCAAAAATATAAAATCACAAAATAAACACATTCTAGACCATTACATCTACAATATTTGAGATGAATAGTGCAGTGATACTAAAAGAAGACGAACCTAAGGGGAAATGAAAATTTTGATAATGTTGTATCTCAACATGTTTTTTGCTACATTTTGAAAATTTAATATATGTTGTTATAAACCTAACTTTTTGTCATAAACAGTTTTGTTGTGTTGAATTTAATTTGGCGTTTAAGAAGACGAACTATGGGAAAATAAAAAATTTGATATTGTTGTATCTTAACATACTTTTTGCTACATTCTGAAAAATTGTTGTGTTGTTATAAACTCAACTTTCTGTCATGAACAGTTTTGTTATATTGAATTTAATTTGGCGTTTCTTAAGTAGTTTTGTTTGCCTATTGTTTTTTATTTATTTTAGCATTTTGTACATCAACAATTTGTAAATGGTGGTAAAGTATGTAAAATAAATAATAAAAAATGTCTTCTTCTTCTTCTTCTTCTTACTTACCCTCCAAAAACAAAAAAATGCATATTTTAGCGTCATTTGGTAACTTGGCTTTGAGTTTATGAATATTGTGGTGAATGGAGAATGAAAGGAAGCTCATGCTTCAGTTCATCACACTTAAAAAGAATTTAATATAAATGATTTGTAATTCTCATAATTTTGCAAGACCAAAAAATTTACTAGTGATGACCTATTTAAACTACTAGATGACAAATGACAAAGTTAACATGCATGGAGTAGATGACAAATGACAAATGACAAAGTTAACATGCGATACTTTATGTGGTAAACTATAGAGTATCTATAGAACGACTCAACTCAAAAAGACCAATCACACTCCGTTCTTTGTTATTTTTACAGTTTTTCTTTACTTTTCTCTTTGATCATTATATTAAAAAAATCTCAACTTTTTAAATTACCACAAAAAATAAATAAATGTCGCATCAACACCTTTTTAAATTGTAATATAGATTTTAAAAAAACATATGTTCCAGATGGGGCTTTTATTTTTATTTTTGTTTCTTTTCTATTTAGCTACTTCATCTCCCTCTACGCTTTATGTTCTTCAAAATTGGGTAAAATACCCCTTCTATTATAGTGGTGAAAAAACAAAATTTTATTTGTATATTTATATATCAATTTCAAAGTTGTAATTGCACATTGATGAATCCATTTAAAACATGACATCCAAACAATACTCCACTTCCCAAATGCATTTTTGAAAATTACTTTTAAATTATATTATTTGACATATATAATAAAATTCTTTATTTTAGATCAGGTTAATTTTATTCTTACCCCTTAAATTATTATATTTTTTAATTTTGTTAGATCTAGGTAACCCAAGAGGGGGTGAATTGGGTTTTTAAAAATAAATAGCAATTTAAAAATATTTTTTAAAAATCTTTTAATATTACAATAAAGCAAGATATGCAGATATTTAAGTAATGAAATATTAAAAGATGAGCGATAGAGAAAAAGAACCAGACACTAGAGATTTATAGTGGTTCGACTTTATCCTGACCTACATCCACTCCTCAAGATCTCCCTTGAGTATTTCCACTATTCAGAATACTTCGCGGGCGTATTCCAAACCTTTACAAGTTTCAAGTCTTCACTTAAACTATCTGAATGTTTACGGGTACATTCACAAGCCTATTTCAACTTCAAGAAGATCCTATGAAAACAAGTATCTATTTTCTTCTAATCTCTCTTGAACTCTTCTTTGATGAGTTTCACTCACTCACTCAAAGGTTAAAGGGTGACTAACCCTTGATTACAATAAATGAGGTGTAATAAATGAAGAACACTAACTCTCTTTACAAGATTGATTTATAATAAATGAAAGGGTAAAGAGAGATGAGAAACAAGAACTGGAGTTGTAGCAATAAATGTGATCTTGATGATTTCTGAGATAGATTTGAGCAATAGAACAGTAAATGCAAGTCTCCAACATTCTTAAATGCTGAAAAGTAACTCCTTATATAAGTTCTTGTGAGTTCTTGACCGTTGGAGGTAAGTGGGAGCAATAAATGCCAAAAATCCAGCCGTTGAGATCTGTCGTATTTTGAATTTCCGTCTTTAGGGTCGACACAAATAGTTTTGGTGTCGACACAAATAGTTTTGGTGTCGACACAAAATGTTTAGGGCAGGGTTCTTCAAGTGGTTGGGTCGACACGAATGTTCTGAGGGGTCGCCACAAATTCTGCACTTTACCTTCCAACGTTCTGGGGTCAACACAAATGAATCTAGTGTCGACTTATTTGAAACTTCGGCATCCGGAGGAACAATTTTGTGTCGACTTAACTTATCTCTGGTGTCGATACTAAATCTTTGCAGGGAGTCTCAGTACTTTTGTGTCAACACATTTGTTGTTTGGGGTCGACACCAAAATTTTTGCAGTCAGTTCCGGTTGTTTTGTGTCAACACAAATCTTTTTGGGGTCGACACCAAAATTTCTGCAAGCAGGCTCGGGACTTTTGGGTTGACACGAATTGTATTGGGATCGACACCAAAATTCTGCAGGAGGTCTCGGTTATTTTATGTCGACACAATTTTCATTTGTGTCGACCCAAACTTTCGGAAACCAAATGTGAAGATCACTTTTATGTCGACACAAAATATGTTTGTGTCAATTCAAAATTAGTCCTGGGCACTTCGGCACTTTTGTGTTGACACAAAACTAGTTTGTGTCGACACTAACTTTTTTGATACCTGAAGATCAACTTGTAAAACTGTTAGGGTGTCAAACCATTTGATCAATGGGTATTGACACACTTGATAAGTTTCAAATATACTTTGCCTTAAAAGTGTTTGACTTAATTTTCAATTAAGATCAACACAAATATATTTTAATTAAAGAATACTTAAGTGTTTAAAACGTTTTTGAGATAAAAGTCATTTCTTTTTGGCTAAGGTATCAACTTTAATTGTTCAAAATGTATTAATACTTTTATTTTGGAAATATAAAATATTATCATTTTAAATCCATATATTCTTAGAAAATAAATTATGAAATTCATTAAAATCAAATTAAAAAACCCATGGGCTAACAATCTCCCATTTTTTGATGATTACAACCATATTACCATTTTCTAGAAAATAATTTTAAAAAGTTTTTCAACAAGGGTTCTCCCCTTATCGATATGCCTTGAACATTTAAAGCAATTATAAAGGCTAGGCATACATCAAAATGAAAAGATACAATTTTTGACATAATTTGCACAAGAGATCAAGAAGCATTCTAAATTTATTCTAACTTGTGCAAAATAGTGAATATGTATAAGTGATTTACCCAAATACATCCAATTTTATATCTAATCAATTCAACAAGCATTCATATGCAAAAGAATTTGATATAATGAACAAGATATAATCAATATAAGAGCAATATTCACCATTCATTAAAAAAAGTTTAAACATCCCAACATAATATTCACAACATGCAAGCCATTTATCCAAAAACATCTCAAACAGTTAAACCATTCAAACAAGTTTGTTAAAATATTACAACTTCACCTTCATTAAAAAAAACTTTAAAAAGAAATGTTTGAAAGATTTCACTTCTGCTTCACTTCTGCCCGTCTTCTACTTTCTCCCCTTCACTTCTGTACTCCCCTTTTCTCAAATGTCTGTTTTTCTCTCCCCTTTTGTAACCAGCAAAAACAAGGCTACTGGTCATCCATAAAATGTTTGAAGTCTCTTTTTTCCTTAGCCTTCTCTTTACTTGTAGAAGCTCGTTCTTTGGCCGCGCGAGATCGTTTATCCTTGGCTTCACCAACTGCCAGGGCTTCCCATCATGCTGCCATAGCAAGGTCAGCTTCCCTTTTTAATCTTGCTACTTTTTCTTCCTTGGTCTCTTTGGGCTTAAACTGTTTGGCCCAAGCCTCCTTGATCCAAGTGAGATATTCTTCCACCTTTTAGGACTGAGTGTGAACGACGGTGATGATATCTTGATTGTATTCTTTGCGAGCTTGCTGAAGGATAGCATTGTTCGCGCTAACAATGGAGACGATACCGTCATCCATTGTGCGACACAATGATCGTCCAGCATCAGTTGCGCATTTAATTTCTTTGCGCATGGTCCTATTCAATCTTTCGAGACCTTTAACTTTAGAAGAGAGGTCGGAGATGATGTGATTGAGGTCGAAGAAATCTTAATCTACCTTAGCTTGAAAAAGGGTGACTTTGAAAGATAGGGAGTTTATCAAAGACATGACCTCAGACAGGTAAAATTAAATAGAGGAGGAAGATGAAGTAGGAGCAGCAGGGGGAATAGGAGGAGTAGAGTAAAAAACAGGAGGAGGAGGAACAACATGTGATAGACCAGGAGTATCAAATGGTCTACTTTGAGCAAGTCTAACTGGAGGAGAGTCAAGATCTATGGGGATGGTGGAAGTGTTTCTAGGATCCTGCGGAGGAGAAGATCTAGCAGGTGCTGGGATACCTCTACAAGTGGTAGTCCAAACGCCGTCCACATGTGCAATCTGCATATGCTTCAGGGAGGACTGGTCGTGCAAATCGTGTTTAGAAAACACAACAGCCTTTTCTTCATAGAGATCGATGCCAAAGTGACAAAAAACTCTAGTAAGGTACATCCCGTGAGGGAGAGATGAATTTTTCTTACTATGAGAGTGCATTATATGAGAAATGAAGAGAAAGCCTAGATTAAGGCTTTTTGTTTTAGGATACACCACATTATAAAAATGTGCAGGTAGGATACATCACCAAATTTTTCCAATTGGGGAAGGAAGATATGATTGATCATATGATGCAAGATGCGCATCTCTGGTTTAAGAGAGTTAGCCTCTAAAGGCTTGGTGGGGTCAACTTCATCAATTTCAAAAATATTTTGACAGATTCTTCAAAAGAGAAGCCATCAATCTCAATAGATTTTTGACAGTGGTGAACACAAATTTCTCCAGATGGTAGGTCTAGAATTTCATAGAGGGAAGAGGGGGTCAATACAATGTCTTTACCATTCACCCAAATGGTGATGGTGTTGGTCTGAAAACGTGAGAACTGGAAGTGTACATAGAAAGATTTGACTAGATTGGGATAGTGAGGTTCACAAATTTGTAAAAGTCTCTCCCATTCGAGGCTTGAAAAGAGATCCTTAATCTCATTTCAACGAGATTTGGGGTTTTGGAAGAGGATTACCTCGGCAGTTGCCGCCGGTGCTTGTTTTGTTGCCGTCGTCGTCGCGGTGGTCTTCTTCTTCTTTGACGCCCTAGGGTTTGATGAACCCTCGTCGGCTGAGCATTTGGAGCCCTTACCCATTATTTTTGGAGGCATTTTGAAAAAACTTGGTTTGGATTGGAGAAAGAGATGAAAGGGGGTAGACTCAAGGTTTGAGAGAAGGAAGAGGAGGGAGATGAACAGTTTATAAGAAAAGAGAGGAAAATGAAATGTCATTTCAGGGACCAACGCCTCTTTTATAAGTATAACGATTTGTGTCGACACAAATTGAGTTTGGTGTCGACACAATTCGTTTCGTGTGTGGGTATTGAGACATAGGATTGGTGTCGACACAATTTTAATTGGTGTCGACACATTCAGCCATTTAGGTCGGCATGAAAAATATTTGTGTCGACACAAATTTACCGAGAGTCAGGGAACCATAATTGTGTCGACACTAAATAGAATTGGATCGACACCCTTTCACAGTACCACTTCTACACAGTTTCTTGTCAACACTACACACATTTGTGTCGACACATTTTCAACTTGTGTCGACACATTTTCACATTCAAGAAAGAATATCAACCACATTGAAATGCAATAAAAGACATGGTTAGTATAGTATAAAAATCCTCAATTTAGAGCACATAACATACCAAGTTCTCTTTTAATAAAGCATATTCTTTCTTTATTTAAAGGTTTTGTGAAAATGTCAGCTAATTGGTAATCGGTGCCTATAAATTCAAGTTCAACGTTTCCTTTTTGCACATGATCTCTTATGAAATGATGTCTAATCTCTATGTGCTTTGTTCTTGAGTGTTGTATAGGATTCTTGGATATATTAATTGCACTAGTGTTATCACATTTGATAGGGATATGATCTAAGTAAAAGCCATAATCCTCTAATTGTCGTTTCATCCATAAAACTTGTATACAACAGCTTCCACCTATAATATATTCAACCTTGGCTGTAGACAAAGCTACTGAGTTTGCTTCTTGCTAAACCAAGAGATTAGTGAGTGTCCTAGGAATTGACAAGTACTACTTGTGCTTTCCTATCTACTTTGTATCTGGTAAAATCAGCATCCAAATAGCCAAATAATTTAAATGCTATTCCTCTAGGATAAAATAATCTTAGGTTTTGTGTTCCTAAGAGGTATCTAAGGATGCGCTTAACAGCAGTTACATGTGATTCCTTAGGATTAGATTGAAATTTAGCGCACATACAAACACTGAACATAATATCCGGTCTACTAGCAGTTAAATATAAGAGGGATCCGATCATACCTCTATAACACTTTTCATCCATTACTTTACCATCTTCATCCTTATCTAGTTTTGTGGTAGGACACATTGGAGTTCCCATAAACTTTGCCTTGAGCATGTCAAACCTCTTCAATATGTCCATTGTGTATTTGGCTTGATTGATGTAGATTTCTTCTTGAGATTGTTTGATTTGGAGTCTTAGGAAGTAGTTGAGCTCTCCCATCATGCTCATTTTAAATTCTCCCTGCATACACTTAGCAAAGTCCTTGCAAAGAGATTCGTTAGTTGCACCAAAAATTATATCATCTACATA